>CM069899.1:998406-1028068 GCA_036034705.1 Thielaviopsis punctulata | reverse complement strand
TTGCTTTGGTCTTTTTTTTTGGTGGGATAAAAGTGGCCAAAAAGGTGTCAGAAATCATACAACCCGTGTGTAGTACTATATACATAGTGCGTCAACAATTGCCGCAGTAGTGGCAAGTCGAGGCGCTCTTCGGATTGTCTCGTGTATGAGTAAATTGCATATATGTATGTATAGTATATATGTACGGAGTCTGTTCCGGTATGCATTGCTCAACTGCGGAGACTTTGTCGATCTCCATGAATAGTCACAAGCGTATGTTAAGCTTGGTCATTATATCACTACAATGCAATTATCAAGGCATCGCAACCAAACAATCTCGAGTTTAGGGGTTAGTTCCATATGATTAACCCTAACACAGCACCCCAGAGAACCTAGATTCCTGATGAGTTCCCTAGTGTGAGGTAAGGTAGGCATTAAATAGTTTCAATTAATCAATTCCTGATGAGTTCTCTATTTGTACTTGTATATCCAACAAACCCAAACTACTTCAAAACTCGCCGAGCCAAGCGAAAGCAACTAATGATAACTTGCCAGGGTGCCATACCGAGCTATACAAGCCTTCCGAAATTGACAAATAAATCTACCTATGTATAGTCTCCGGATAGCTACCAAACTCGGCTAGTTCTTGTTTCTGTAAGTTGAGAAGCAGAAGCCAAGATGACCAACGGTTTTCTCGTAACACATGGAAGGCTTGAAAGAAGGAGACAAAAAATAGAAAAAAAAAAAGAAATTGCCCATGATCGGGTCCTCAAACTGCCACATGTCAGACCCCCCGAGCATAGCAAATAGGCATTAAAAGCACACGGACTTATATTCAATATGCCTCTTATTCTATATCATGACGTATTACAACATCCCATAATGATCTATTCCGCCTTATCGACAACAGGAACAGCATTTTCGTCGTCATCCTCACCCTCGATCTGGACTCTCCGACCATTTACATTTTCCAAAACTTCCGGAATAATGCTCTCAAGGTACTCGAGGTCTCTACCAACCAGAGTGACAGTGTTGCGCTGCTTCTCCCAACGGGGATAGCTTCCGACCTTGACACCCTTGGGTTCAACCTTTGCCGCCAGCTGCGTGAGGTACTCAGCCACCAGAGTCTCCGACATGGGTGTCGAGATCAGAATGCGATGCGACTCTTTGCCTTCCAGACGCGGCTGGATAAATGGGTCCAGGCCGTCGAGCAATTGCTCAAATAGACGCGGCACGCCCGGTAGGATGTGAACATTTCCGTTGACCACGGCCACGGGCACCCAGCGGTCCTCGCACGGAAAAATCAGCTGCTTGTCGATATCGCGCTCAAAGTCCAGCGGCAGGATAACCATGCGTTCACGGGCACTGCGGGCGGGGGACGGGACGTTCCAGTCAAAGTCAGGCTGCGAAAGTTGCGGCTTCATCAGACGCTTCATGCGCTCGTAGGTCGGCTGGTGCAGGGTCAGTGGCAGGGAAAAGGCTTTGCCAATAGCTTGGTAGGTGATGTCATCGTGGCTGATGAATGTTAGTCGATACCGGCTTAGTCAGAGACTAGAATGGGTTCTTACGTAGGACCAATGCCGCCACTATGCAGTCAGTTAGTGTGAGTTTAAAAAAGCCGGGTTTGTGAGATACACACCTGGTGACGACAAAATCGTAATTGTTGCTCATACGAGTAACAGCCTCAACAATTTCATCTTCTTCATCGCCAATGACTTCAATGCGCTTCAGTTCCTGCTTACTGTTAGCCTCTTGGATAAGCAAAACGCAGTAGTGTACTTACAATTCCACGAGCGAAGCACCAGCGCGCCAGATACGCCGAGTTTGTCTTGCAGCCATTTCATAGTCAGGACCAGGTTTGACGTCACACATAATTAGACCACAGTGTGTGGTGAGAAACTCTTACATCAACAACCTTCAGAAGTGTGTTAGTATAATCTCACAGGCATCATGCATGATTAGTCAACATACCTTTCCACCGAGAACTTCATCTCCGATAATCAAAGCAGCGGCAGTGCGAATAGTCTGCGAGTTACGCTCATCAGCGGTGGTCATGGTGGAAGAATGAAACAGAGAGTATTTGGTTCTATAAGACAGATAATGGTGAGCATGTGGCGTCAGATAGCGCCTGTAAGCAGACGGAATATGCTGGACGCGAGGCCGAGCTAGACGACAGACTAGATGACTGAGGCGCATCATGCTTTGTTGTGCTGGGTTTAGGAAGCAAGTATCGCGGTGTTTGAGAAAGAAGGAAAAGATCGGGTTGACTCAGTCGGACAAGGCAAAAAGTTGCCAGGGAGAAGCACATGAAAAGAGTAAACACCCACTACTACAGATTAGGTATACAACTCACAATATTTATTGTCTTGACGATTGTTTCGGATATCTCAGATTTCAGCTTGAAGTTATAAACACCATGAAGCTAGACACATATGTATCATAAGAATTCGGGTAAACGTTGGTTAAATGTTAACCGTGAACAATATCAAGCGATTGAAAATTGTATTCAACTTGTGATACTTTTTGGGGGCTTAGAAATATACACAACATAACTATGTATGTACATACGTAGCGTGCTATTCCCTGACCAGCATCTTTAAGGTGGGGTTTATCCAGCGGGGTTGTCATCCGTTGCAACCGGACCATCAACAATAAGCCTAAATAAACAAGCACAAAACAGGCGAGCAAATTTTAAACAAGCCGTACTTTACTGCAATTGCGCAATATAAATAATTTGCCTGTCGTTTCACCACAGTAGCTTATTTCACGCCAGCCTCAAGCACCATGGTATATACTTCCCCTCTGCACTTATATAAGCCACATATGCTTGTATCTTCAGGAGCTAATAACTCGTTGCTTAGAGTTCCGAAGCCAGACTCTACTCCTTTTCCAAGGACACGCAGGCCCACCTGCGCAAGTTCCGCTTGAGTACATCTCGTTCCAACAAGCCGCAGGCTGTGATTTGTAAGTTGGCTTGAATACTATTGCCCGTTGTGTTGTTTTTGCATTGTGACTAAGTACTCTAACCCTAACCCTCATTACAAAGACCTGATTGATAAGAACACCCACGAGATTAAGCAAGAGGAGAGCCAGACTGTCTACACCAATCTGGAGGACATTAGCGACGATCTTCCCGACAACTCGCCGCGATACGTGCTGCTGAGCTACCCGCTAACTCTGGTATGTTGACGGAAAGCCAGATGATGAGAGTGGTTCTGATTGCTGACAACAAGAACGATTAGCCTGATGGCCGCGTGTCGGTCCCGTATGTCCTCATCTACTATCTGCCTGATACATGCAATGCCGGCGCAAGAATGCTGTATGCGGGCGCTAAGGAGCTGATGCGGTCGACGAGTGAGGTTGGCAAGGTGTTTGACATTGAGGACGCCGAGGAGATGTTGGAGATACCCGCCAAACTGGGACAGAAATAGAATGCGCCTTTCTCCTCGCCGTGGTTCTTGATATACCAAATACACTTTTTTTTTCTTCAGTTGCTGCCTTTGCTGCTGCTACTCAGTTGTGCTCGTTGGGAATGATATCGTCCACTTCCAGGTTTAGTTGTTTTGCAATTCCCTTGACCACACCCATGAACGCCTTGCACGCTGGGCTGTCGGCAAACGAGTCAAAGTAGCTCTCACCATAGTCGCAGGCCAGTCTAATCCGCGGATCCAGCGGCACTGACCCCAGGAACGGAATGCCCATTTCTTTTGCCAGCGCTGCGCCACCACCCGTCGTCGCCTTGAAAATGGTATTTGTATGCGTGCACTTGGGACACACGAACCCGCTCATGTTCTCCGCCAGTCCGAGGATCCGGATGCCCGCTTTGCGGCAAAAGTCAATCTCCTTGCGCACATCGAGAAGCGCGACTTCTTGTGGCGTGGTAACCACTACGGCGCCATCGATACCACTGTCGCGCAGAAACGTGTTGACGCTCAAGTGCTCGTCGCTGGTGCCGGGCGGAGTGTCGACAAACAGGAAATCCATGTCGCCCCACTCGACGTCCTTGAGAAACTGCTTGATTAGACCGTTCTTCTTGGCGCCGCGCCAGATGATGGCGTCGTCGCGGTTCGGCAGCATGAACTGGATACTCATTACACCGAGATTGTCCATGACCCACACGGGCGACCAGCCGTTGGCGCTGATGTGAATGGTCTCGTCTTCCACGCCCATCATTTTGGGTATACTGGGGCCACAGATGTCGGCATCCATGATTCCCACTGTCGTGTCTGGATTTGTCGCAAAGGCATGCGCCAACAGACTGGTAAAGGTGCTCTTACCGACGCCGCCCTTGCCGCTGAGAACAAGGATTCGGTGCTTGACACCGGCAAGGCGTGAAGAGATTTGCGGGATGTCAGGGTCGGGCCCCTTTGGAGCAGATGCACAGATGGCTTGGTTCGGGCAGCCGGCACAGTTGTCGGCTTTGCCGGCCTGTTCAGACTCGGGACCGGGGCAGTGTTCAGGTTCGGGGGCCACGAGGTTGGGCTTCATGGGGTTCTGGAGGACATCGCGGGCCTCATCTTGAGAAACTTCCAGTGCTGACGACATTTCGAATGATGTGAGTGGAGTGGTAAATGTAAAACGGATGAAATTAAGTGTGGAAAACGGAGTTTATGTGACTTTCATGGTAACGTAGTCGGAAATGCTGCTTATTAATACATTCAGCGATGTGTCACGAATTAATCGAATAAGTGATTGGTAGATGTCGCAATAAACTTTGTCTGTGTGTACTCCGTAGTATGTTTTAGATCTTCCAGGAGAGGCACTAAGCCACAATTGAACGTCGATGCTTTACATACTACGTAGTTATGATACTTGCAGCTATTTCCCACGACTTCATCAAACCCTTGACTGATCTTCTTATCGCTTCTGATAAGTGACGGATTTTTTGCCCTCCTAAAAAATCTTTTACCCCCCACTAACAGCAGCAAAAGGGTTCACGTTGTTCCCAGTACGGCTAAAGCCGATTTTACCTTTATCAGATCTTTTTGGGTTTACTTTGCTTGGGATCTTGGCATTACATAGTGGATTGATTTTTTTCTTCTCCTAAAAAAAAATTAAAAAAAAAATTGAGACGCAATAACAAAAACCGGCGCCCCGCGAAATTTGATACCCCGCTTGCGAGCTTTGCTGTTTTTAAGTTTACATACATAAAGATTTGTTTTCTTTATTCTCTTCTTTATTCTCTCCCTCTTTTACCCCTCGTTCAAGTCACCAGACAAACAAAATTGCAATGTCTACTTCGTCCAAGACCCTCGCCCAGATCGCTTCGCTGCGCAAGACCCTCTGCTCGGAGGAGTCGTCCCTGGCTTCGCGCTTCCGTGCTCTTTTTTCTCTGAAGCACATTGCTGCCCAGGCTGCCAGCAACGAGGATCCCGAGGCCATCGAGGCTATCGACGCCATTGCCGCTGCCATGACGTCGAACTCGGCTCTGCTCAAGCACGAGCTGGCTTACTGCCTTGGCCAAACCCACAACAAGCGCGCTGTCGCTCCTCTGCGTACTTGCCTGGCTGACCTTGAAGAAGACCCCATGTGCCGCCACGAGGCTGCCGAGGCTCTGGGCGCTCTGGGCTTCGTCGAGAACTTGGACATCCTTAGAGAGTTCCGCGACCGCAAGGGTGAGACTGTTGTTGTCACTGAGACCTGCGAGATTGCCATCGACCGTGTGGAGTGGGAGAATTCGGAGGCGCGCAAGCAGGAGAAGCTGCGCCAGAGGTGTGTCTCTTTTTCTTGTCTGTATTTCTTTTTATATGGCCTTGTGCTAACAATTATAAGTGACTTTATCTCCATCGATCCCGCACCCCCGATGGCCGAGTCGCAAAACACCCCCGACATTTCTGAGCTTGGTAGGATCCTTATGGACACTGACCTGCCCCTCTTCAAGCGCTACCGCGCCATGTTTGCCCTGCGCGACCTGGCCTCGCCGCCTGATCTTCCGACTGCCACCCCTGCTGTGCATGCCCTGGCCACTGGCCTCACTGACAAGTCTGCTCTGTTCCGCCACGAGATTGCCTTTGTCTTTGGTCAGCTGTCGCACCCTGCCTCTATTCCTGCTCTGACCGAGGCTCTGAGTAACACCGAGGAGGCTAGCATGGTGCGCCACGAGGCTGCTGAGGCTCTGGGTGGACTGGGCAATGAAGAGGGCGTTGAAGAGACTCTGAAAAAGTTCATCAATGACAAGGAGCAGGTTGTTCGCGACAGTGTTATTGTTGCTCTGGATATGGCTGAGTACGAGAAGAGCGGCCAGGCTGAGTACGCCCTGATTCCTGAAGTTGCTGCTTAAGCAACTGACATGCACTATTTTTCTTTTTGATTTATCTGGTGTTGGTTAAGGCTGGGCTTTTGGTTGTAAAATATTTTTTGCTTCTTTTTGGTTTGTATTATTTAGGTTTGAAATTTTTTGGGTAGATTCTTTTCTTTTTTCTGGGTATCATCACGGAGTACAAAAAACAAGAGATGCTTGGCTCGGTTCGAGTAGTTGCTGGACAAGATGGAATGATGCGTGGCAGGTTATCGCCTGTTCAGTTGTTCTGGGCCCAGCTGGAATAGGAAAAAGAAAAAAAAGTTAGCTAATACTGTGATATTTGGCGGTTTCAGGAATGAAAGTATGTTCCAATGCTGCAATATAAAAGAAAATACGTACTTGTGACCGCACTCGCAGTAGTAGAAAATGGTACTGCCTTCATCAGCACTACGCAGCTGAACCGCAGTGTAGCGGACCTCTTCACGCGAGCACTTGGGGCAGCGCTCGTTGATGGTGGCCATGGTCGAGATCTCGTGGCTGGCAACGGCTTTGACAGTCGACTGCAGCTTCTGGCGCAGCTGAGAAGGGAAGTCGGTGGCCTTGGTTTCGGTGGTAATGACCTTGGCGGCAACATCTACAGAGAAAAAACAAGAGTTTATGTCAGTCTTTGCTGACAAGAAAATACAGGCCAAGGAAAAAAGAACAAACCTCTGTTCTCGCTGTGGCAGGCATCGCAGCGAAGAATGCCCTTGGTGGTACCCTTGGAGGCAGGCAAAAGGTTGCCGCACATGTTACAAAACACAAGAGAGCCGATAGCTGCCATATTTGTGAGTTGGAGAGTAAAAGACTGCACAAAAGCACCAAAATCGCAAGGTTGCAAACGGCTTCTTCACCAAAAAGTCGAACTTTTTGCGACTTGAAGTTTCCAAAATTTCTTGTAGGATGATGTCGGTAGTTCAGCGGCTAAACTGATAAGCACTCTTATCATATGGACCCGGGGCACCTTATTGTATTGTACATACATACGTAGTACTTGTACAGTAGGCTTACAATCCCTGCAAGCGAGGCTGCAGCAGGCATCTGCGCTCAATTGGCCTATTTCTTGATTTTAGAGGATTTATTTCTATGTAGCATTTGGTGAGCTTAACTTGGCTGTTAACAAAAGCGCTGCATCAAAGTCTAAATTCAAATTCAGTTACCCTTGAACATCTATTTTCAGCCTTGCTTTCCCGTTTACCTTTTAATATACGAAGCCCGTCCTTTTAATTCGCGACCTCGACTTATTGTTACAATTCGGCACTTTAGATCTCTATTTCGTTCTATTTTTCTTTGGAAGCGTCGCTCTACCATGCATTGAAACTTGTCACATTGAGACTATATTACGCACTCAGTTCTCTCTCTGCACGCTTGCGCGTTCGGCCGCTGCGACGTTCAATACCAACCTTTACTGCGACGACCACATCTACGATTTGCGCAAACCCCGGCTTCTGAACTCACGTCAACTTCTTAATCTTTATTATATATGAACCCAATAGACTAGACCAATCGCCCATTACACCGACCGAGATATTCTTAATCACCAACCTTAATTGCCTACCATGTCCAACCCTACCTCGAATGGCGCTGCATCGCTAAAGCGCCCCGAAGCGATCGTACAACACCGGCCCTTCACGCTGCAAGAGGCACTTCCATACTCTCCACACACTTCTGTGGTTCCATTTGCTCATGGTACAGTGTTCTTTCCCCAATAAATGGATTAGGGCTTTTATTGTGCGCGGAAGGCGCAAAAAATTGAAAACGACACTGTTGGTGCTTTTTTATGTGCGCTTCCGCCGGTGGAAGTGGGCACAAGTTCTTCGGCTTGTGAATAGTCAAATGGCAGAACAAGCGGTGTCTTTACTAACATTGTGGGCTCTCTTTGTTTCTATGCTCTAGATTTGATCCCCGAACCGGTCACGGGATCCGGCCATCTCACCACAAGCACAACTGACTTGTTTAGCCACACCGAGTTCGACAAGTTAAACCAGGACGGCTTGGCGGCCGATCCCGCGGTACAAAAGACAAGCAGAAAGGTTGCAGATGTTTTGTTACATGACCTCAAGTCTAGCATCAAGACAACCTAGTAAGTTCTTGTCAGTCTTCGTTGTTTGTTTCTAGATTTCACTGACCTGTGAACAGCAAGTTCAAGACAATATCTCGAGTTCACGTTCCAAATAGCACAACTTCAGAAATCTTTCCGTCGCAAACACTCGCGCCACTATCTCGAGCCATCTTTGACAAGGTCTCCAACCTCTTTGAATACCAGACCGCAGAACCCAGTCCAGTAGAGGTTCCGACAGCGCAGACAAACGGCCAGACGCGACCATCAACATCGGGGCTTCCGCCACCACCACCAAAGTCACCCACCACAAATCACACCACGCCTGTCACCACAACTTCACAAGATACTGCCGCCCATGCACAAGAAATGTCACGGCAACGCATAGCTTCAGTCACAACGGCGCAAGCCACTCGCAAGATTGGTCCGTTTGAGATTGCTATTCCCCCCAAGCATCCCATCGATACTAGTGATTACGCCGAGTTTGACGAAGACCCAGAATGCAAAGACAACTCTTCCGTAAAGAACGAGGGTGCTGATGAGTCTGGCGATGTGCACATGGACGATGCCAACGCCGATGCTAAGCCTGAAGAAACTGTGGAGGATTCTGTCAGCGCTATGATTCTCCAAGAGGAGACGGATAAGAGGGTTGGATTGACTATTGATCTGCGACCCTCATTGGGCTTTAAAAAGGATGATTACATGGCTGTTGCAGAGCCCTTCGACGTACCGGTAAATCTTTCTGTTAAGAAGAAGAAGGGCGTTGTCGTCAAGGATCTTTCTCGCGACGTTCGCGACCAGCGTCAACGCGCTCACCTTGCTCTCACTGAATTTGAGCGTTTTGCCCACGAGACTTTCGATGCCGTTTCTTGTGCTATCACAGCAACTTCCGGCTCAGAGCACATTGCCGGCACAAACGCCAATAATGAACCTATTCTGACCACAACAACCCACCAAACGGCGCACACCATGCTCTCCAAGCTCATCGATTTGGGCTCGTTTGAGGAAGCCGATCTCGATTCTCTTCTTCGCCTACAAAAGTTGTCAGAGACGTCTATTAAACACTTTTCCAATCTTGACATCAAGATTGAGGATGGCTGGGCCGACGCCGATGTTCAACAGTGGCTCCTTCAGGTCCCCGCATTGGAAAATTGCCTGCGCGCATCTCGGACCGCTCTTCGGATTATGTCTGGCGGTCGCGAGGACAAGCAGCTGTACTCTGAATCCATCATCCAATGGTCCATTGACTTGTTCAAGGCTATCATGGATGGTGTCCTTGTTCCGATTGTTGAAATGCGTAATTCAGGTCCAACTTCTGCCATTTTCAAGCTTGTCTCTGCCAATCGCAAAGCCATCATACCGCTGTTCACTAACACGCAGCGTTTGTTCGAACTTCTTGCTTCTCTTGTTGGCTCTATTGAGCTTTCTGAAACTGTTGTCAACACGCTCGAGTACACAGCATCGAGGTTGATTTTTGTTGAGAACGCTCACTACGAGAAGGATTCGGCTATTGGAGTACAACGCTTTGACGGCCTTCGCCTAGTTGCTATGAATATGCTTTGCCAGATCTTCATCCTCAAGCCTGAGCAACGACAGGGCATTCTGACAGAGATTTTGACTTCTCTTGAAAAACTTCCTGTTGGAAAGCAGAGTGCGCGTCACTTTAAGCTTGCGGATGGTGATAGCATTCAGCCCGTGTCAGCCCTTATCATGCGTCTCATCCAGTCTAGCTCCGGCAGAGTTAAGGACAGGTCTTTGAAAAAGAATGTCCTCGCTGAGGACGTTGATGTTGATGCTGATGCTGAAGAAGATATAGATGATAACGCTTCCGATGAAGCCAAGATTTTGAGCTCTCGCAAGGTTCAGGCTACCATTCGTACGGAGGAAGACGGCGGAGCTCAGCCCGAAATCGCAATCAAAGAGCTTGACAATACTCTCACGCCTCTTTTCGACACGGCAAACAACAACGCAAACTTTGTGGTTAACTTTATTGTCAGCCGGGCTCTTAGTTCGACAAAATCTGGCGACACGCCTTATCGCAATCTTTTGGATTTGTTTGTTGACGACTTTACCACCTGTCTGGACTCCGCCGATTGGCCTGCTGCAGAAGTGCTCCTACGTATGATCATGTTCCGTATGGTGAAGCTCTCCGAAGCCGAGCGTGCTCCAGCTCCTGCCAAAAATATGGCTCTCGATGTTTTGGGAACCATGGGCGCGTCTATTTCGCGTCTTCGATCGCAGGTGCGCAAGATTTCTGGCAGTCTGGAGGGGAGTGATAGTGATGAGTTGTCCCGGTTCCTTTCCGATTTGTCGTACTCGTCTCTTGACCATCGCTGCAGAGTTGAAGATATTGTGTCTTGGGCTGGACCGTACCGTGCGGCGCTAGAGTTCCTCGAGGGTCGTCAGGCTGATGATCCTTACCTCAAAGGTGCTTTAGCATTCCTGGTCTGTGACTGGGCCTATATGACCTGCAGCGGCTATCGCAGTTTTACTGACCAAGATACGGAACGTAATACGGAGTTTGGTTGCCTTGCCTACCGTTTGCGCATGATGATTGATGATGAGCGCTGGTTGACCAACGAATATTCTTTCAAGACTGTCACCGCGTTCCACGCAAAGCTAGCGTACTACACGATTTTGTTGCGTTCTCCCCTTTGCGAGTCATTTCCAACGATACTCAATATCGTCCTCGGTTCCATGGCCAGCGACCAGGCCACAGTTCGTAGCAAAAGTCTCAAGAGTGTCAACCAGATTCTTGAGACCGATCCTGCAATATTGGACGGCGACTCTGTGGTTATTCAGCTGATTCTTAAGTGTGCAGGTGATTCTTCTCCTCAAGTTCGCGATTCCGCGGTTGGGTTGATTGGCAAGTGCATCTCGATGCGCCCGCTGCTAGAAGATGACATGGTCCCGAGAGTCATTGAGAGATTTACTGATTCTGGTGTTGGCGTTCGCAAACGTGCGATGAAGCTAGCCAAGGACATTTACCTGCGCAATAAAGACAAGAACATTCGTGGCCCGATTGCTGCCGGTCTGCTTCTGCGCGTCCAGGATCCTGACGAGGGTGTCCGTGATCTGGCCAAACAAATGATGGAGGAGGTGTGGTTTGCGCCTTTTTACAATGCCGATGAATCGGCCGAGTATCAGACGGCGCTTACAGACCATGTCAGCTTGATGATTCGGATTGTCAAGACCGGAAATGTTGCTGGTGTGCTTGACAAAGTGCTTCAGTCGATATTAACTGCCAAGGAAGACAAGTCTGTGGAGGGCCCTTTCAATGTGTGCACGAAACTTGTCGCCAACATGTTTGGGCTCATTGACAATCTCGATTCGGATGACCCGACGGTTCCTGCTGGTCGTGATGCGCTATTAGTCCTGATGATTTTTGCCAAGGCCGACCCCAAGCTGTTCACGTTTGAGCAAGTACGCATCTTGAAGCCTCATCTCTCAGCTATCAAGACTCGCGAGGATCTTCTTGTCTTCCGCGCTGTGACGGCCATCTACCGCAAGGTGCTGCCCACCCTGTCCAGGATCCATGCGCAGTTCCTCCAGGAAGTTCGTGCTCTGCTTAATCAGTCGGTATCCAAGCTCCAGAAGCCACTTTTGGACAATACCATGGCGTGTATTTGGATCATTAGTGACATTCTGCAGAACATTGCACCTCTGTCCCGCCTTGCCGGCTCTTGCATTGCTGGTGCTCAAGCTCAAAAGAACAAGCCTCTGAATGCCACTACGGTTAGCACCTTTGCCCGCTATGCAATTCTCATGGGTATGATTGGAAAGCACTGCAAACTGGAGGATGACATTTCCTTTTTCCGCGAAAAGTTCCCTAGTTGGAAGGGCAAGACTGTAACGTCACTGATGATTGACATTCTTCTTCCCTTCTGCAGCTCAGATCGGCCTATGGCTATGCGCAGCGCTGCCCTTGACTCGATTGGCCTAATTTGCGAGTCTTCTCCTCGCAACTATGTGTCGCCCAACGTTTACACGACTTTTCAGAGCGTATTTGATGAAAAAGCGCCACAGCTGGAGAATATGATTCTGACTTCGTTCAAGGAGTTCCTTATGACAGAGGAACGCAGATCTGAAGCTGCTTCGGCCGAAGCTGCAGCGGATAAGAAGGCCGGAAAAAAGCGTGAACTGACTGTGATGGGTGGCACCAGCTTTGATGATGTTGCCAGCGCCACTACGCAGCGCTTTCTCAAGGACATTACCCGCATTGCCACGACTACTCAGGACGAGCATGCTTTCTTGGCCGTTGAGGTGCTTGGAAGTATCAACCGCCAGGGCTTGGTGCATCCCAAGGAGACTGGTGTCACCTTGATTACTCTGGAGACCTGCGAGATGCATAAGATTTCCGAAACAGCTTTCCAGGAGCACAAGCTTCTGCACCAGAAACACGAGACGGTTCTGGAGCGAGAGTATGCCAAAGCAATCCAGGCGGCCTACATTTACCAGCGCGATATTTGCAAGGATGCTCGTGGAGCCCGCACAAACCCCTTCCAGGCAAAGCTTCACCTTTTGATGGAAGTCATGAAGATCAGCAAGTCCAAGAATCGGCAAAAGTTTCTGGAAAAGGTGTGCTCACAGATCGACTTTGATGTCAGTAAGATTAATGTTTCCGCTGAGATTCCCGCCCATGTTATGTTTGCCCGATTCGTGATTGAGAACCTGGCATTTTTTGAGTACATCACTGTTGGCGAAGTCCTTGCCACGGTTACTTTGATGGAAAAGATTTTCACCACCACTGGAGCCCCTATTGCCCAAGTCATTGAGACCGATGTTTTCAACGTCCGTGTCAATACTCTCTTTGCGCAGGATGCTGCATCTGCACCCCCTGCGTCTGAGCCTGAACCTTTGGCAAATCCTGATGTGCCTGCTCTTCCAGTTGAGCCTATCTTTGATCCCATGGATCTTGGCCTCGATGAGAGCAAGCCCAAAACCGAAACCCTCGACTCGAAGATTGCCAACATTGAACTCGACATTGATCCGAAGCGCCTCAAGCAATACACATCAGCTGCATGCATCCTCACCGCACTTTGGGAAGCTCGTACACATCTCCGTCGCTTGCACAGTCTCGGTCTGAACCGTCGCGAGCCCAAAGCCAAGACTCTCGCCAAGGACCTGAGCAAAACTCCCGTCAAGATCCCCGGCGTCACCGGCGACAAGCTCTGGGAAGAACTGACCAACATGCCCACCGCCTTTGAGAGCCAAACCACGCAACTCCGAAAACTCAAAGTGTTTGTCGACCTCGTCAATGTTGACAACGAATACAAAGTCGCCGAAGAAGACGAGGAAATGGGCGAGGCGGGTCCATCGACGCCTAGCGAGGATGAAGATGAGGAGCCAGCTGAGGGTGGCAGCCGTGGGCGCAAGAGAAAAAGCGTCAGCACGCCGGGCGGTAGAAAGAAGCGTGCGCGCTCAAATTCCAAGCCAAGACCGCGGGGACGGCCGCGCAAGAATCCTCTTCCGGAACCGGAGCCGGCAGAAGCGGAGGCTGATTGGATGTAGGTTATTAGCTGACTTTTCTTTTTTCCAAGTCTACACTTCTATTCCGGATTGTATCATATACCATTGACATAAAAATAATACCTCTGGCGTTGGGAATTCTCGGTATTGCATATCTACAGTTCATGTTGTTTTAGTGCTATATACATCTTCTATATTTTCGTTGAATCGTACAAGAGCCACAAGTATCAGGCAGCATCCTCCATCACAAGTCCTACCTCGTCCACATTCTCCACCGGAATCTGCGCCGGCTGCACCCCATACAATGCCCGCAGCGCCTCCTCTCTGTGCATTAGGCTATACAGCAAGAAATCCTCATCGCTCATGTCCTGCTCCTTGGTGTACTTGAGCCGCAAGACATCCTCCACAAACATCTCGAGATTGTCCCCGCCGCGTCCGTTCCAGTCGCGCTCGCTAATCTCCCACTTTTCGCCCGTGCGCACATTGAACAGGATGACTTTGGTCGGCATCTGTCGTTTGTCCTTCAGGTACATAAGTCGCGCGTACATGGCCGCCTGCAGCACGTGCGCGTTGGAGAGTTGTGCGACAAACTTGATTTCCCAGAGACACTTTGGCGGGTTGCCGCCGGGGCCCGGGGGTGCATTGCCGTTGGAAGCAATGATGTCGGCGACGCCGGCGAGCTGCGTAGTGGCGTAGAGCATGCTAGGCTCGGCATTTTGGACATCCGGCTCAGGCTTGCGGCTAACGGGCACGCTGTATGAGGGGCACGTCAGGTCGACTTCAAAGCTGCGATCGACCTTGAAAGGCGACTTTGTGAGTTCGCGCTTGAGGCGGGTACGCGCGAGAATGATGTCGTTTGGCGAGATCCAGTCGTTGGCGTGGTTGCGCATGAGGATGGAGCGGGCTTTGTACTTGGACATGAACGCCTCGTAGGCACAGGCACGCCGGCAGAGCCACGCGACGTCATCCTTCGTGAGGGTAGAGGTCATGGGGCGGATGCTCTGGAATTCTGCGTCCGGGTCGAGGGGAGGCGTGATGGATTTCAGGGTGCCGGCGAGGATGTATTCGCAGGCGGCGACAACGACAAGGCCGTTGATGTCACTGACGCTTTCGTGAAGGGCCGTGTCATTTTGGGGATAGAACGGCTCGTCTTGGTCGGCATATCTGGGGCGGTCGACTTCCCATTTGGCCGAGACGACAACGGGCAGCTGGATTTGTTTCTCTTCGGGCAGCGGCGGCTCAACGACCGTGACATTGAGGTACTTCTTGATGATGTCGTCGGCTTGTTCCAGGCGGATGTGGCGAATTGTGTCGGTTACGCCCGTGGTTGTGTTAAGCGACAGGCCGTACGATGCATTGCGGCTTGGTGGCGGCCCGGGAATCAACTCATGGTCGCACGGACGCAGATCGGATGTCTTTTCCCAGTGTGCAGTTTCCAAAATCTTATTGGCATTTATAAAGGGCATAAGCGGCTTGCACGCATCGTTGACAACAATCAATTGTTCACGAGCGCGTGTTAGGCCAACAAAGATCTGGTTGGTGCATTTGTCATCGGGCAGATCACGGGCAATGTAGTTAAAGTAGTCGTCGTTTGTAACGCCAACCAGGATAATCAAGTCGCGCTCGCTTCCCTTGAACTGGTGAATAGTAGCCACGGTCATTTTGCCGTCAATCACGCGATCATCCAGACTAGCTTCGTCGTTGGTCGAGACCCAAGTCGGCACGCCCATTCGCTCGGCTAAGCAGTTCGACAGTGCGCAAAGAGTCTTATTATTGCGTACATGCGGGGCCAGAATCGCTGTGTTTGTCGCTCCGTATTTGCGGATATGCTGATACAAGTTCTGAGCGAGAGCCACAGAGCCGAATGGCTTCGCGTTGAGGAAGATTGGCTTGCTCCCGGATTTAGAGCCCACCATATAAGGCGTACCACCGAGATAGACTTCGTTGATAAACTTGACTGTCTCGTGAGACAAACGGAAACTCTTGCTTAGCTTTGTCATCTTCCAGGGACCACCAGCGGCCACAGGCCCCAGGATATCGGGTGCAAAAGAGAGATAGCGAGCATCTGCACCACGGAACCCGTAGACAGCCTGCCTCTCGTCGCCGAGCACGACTATTCGTGCTGGTTTGCCGCCGCGGGCATTCTGGTTTGCGCGGATAAAGAGACTGACTAGCCAGAACAGTGCCGGCGTGCAATCCTGGAACTCATCCAAGACAATGACATCAAAGCGCGGGCCGCTCCACGTCGGCGGCGGGCGCTCGCCACGCTCCAGGCTCTGCCGCTCGGCACGAAGCTGCGTATCGGTGAAGATGGAAGCCGAGAAGAGTTGGCACGCCATGGCGTGGAACGTCATGGCTTTTGACGAGCGGCCAAACTTGGCCGTGCGTCTCTGGGTCTCGAGAGCAAGACGCTTCGAGTACGTCAGGATCATGACCTTTTGACGCGGAGCGACTGACTCGATAATCATTTCGGCCGTGGCCGTTTTGCCCGAGCCGGGGCATGCCGAGACAACAACGTTGTGGCTGCGCACGCATTTGACGATTTCCTTCTGCTCTTTTGACGGGGCGCGAGACGACTGCTGGGGTCCCTGATACAGCGACGCAAGCCGACGTGGGCTTTTAGATTTGCGCAAGCCCGAGCGCGACCGTAGCTTGGAATGGTTGTCGGCATCGTGGCCGTTTCGGTGGACTCCGAACGCGGCATTAGCAGCAGGTGAAGAAACAGATAAAGCTGATGATAATGATGCTGCTTTGCTGAAGTTTCCGTGTGAGGGATCCTTTTTGGAAGATTTTGCCGAGCTCTTGGAGGCCGACGACTGGTCTTTAGGCGGTCGCGGCATCTTGCGCTTGGGAGCAGATGAAGTCGAGCCTATAGCTGGAGAGGGCGACGAAGCCCTGGATGCCATTTTCATTGGATTAGTAATGGAGGTGTAACATCGATGCGCCAGCAACGGGCCAGTCCAGCGAATTCTGTGCATATTGGAGAACAAGTGTTAGAACCCGCGACGAATCAGTTGAGCCAAGGCGTAGAAAATCATGTATACTGAAATCCGCGTCGATGCGAAAGGAAATGCGTTTTGATTTACAGCACAAAACTAACTTCATGGAAAATTTCCCAAAGTGGTGAACGAGCGAGAGTATTGCCAGATTCTGCACTCTTGCCATGCTTAATCCGGTGTCCGCAGCCTCGTCGGTCAGGCAAGATTTAGGTAGACTAGAGGTTGCTACATATACATACTTATAGAACAAGGAAGAGAAAGAGAAGGTGAAGCTACAGACACGTCTTGATGAGTCAGGAAGGACAAACAAAAATCAATTACATATGTAAATGTTTGTACATACATATATCATGAAACACCCTTGATTTTAACCCTTACGAGGCCAGCCAACCCTAATTTCCGTTCTTCGAGTCCATCTGCGTGCTCCCCCTCCGCAGCAAACTCATCCCCAACGCCATTGATGTGCCCAATCGTGCCGACCCCGATCCTTGCCCCATCAGCCGCGGACTCAACCCCTGCCGCTGACTCAGCCCGACTCTGGCCACGCCCGATTCCTCTCCGACCCCGCCCGTCATCTCCAAGTCCGACAGGTTCAACACACCCGGCGGCAGTCCCAGCGATGGGATACTTGCATCTGGAACAGTATCCAGAGTCGCCCGGCATGCATGGTCGTCACGCCCCGATTGGATGCTGCTCTGGCGACTTCGCCCGTTGGACTGGCTGGGCGGCGACGGCGGTGCAAGTCGGTTGCCCCATGTCATGGCTAGGTAAAAGTCGTTGAGCTCTGACTCGTCGCTGCAAAAGGCCACCAGACTGGCCTTGACCTGGTCAAACGTTGATTTCTTGGCATTGCTTTGAGATGGCGGGCCGGCTGCACCTTCGTTGTCGGCTGGACTGGAAAAGGCAGCAGGCTTGAAGAGCGGTGAGTTGCGGAACGTCGGCTTTAACCGTGGCGAGTCAGATAAACCGTGGGCATTCATAATGTGTGCGGGGATACTTGACTGAATAACCCGATCGGCAGCCAGGGCGCGTTCCTTAGTTGACCCGCGGTTGGAGAATAGGTGGTTTTCCAAAATCAAAAACGACCCTTCATCAGAAATCTGTGCCAGCACACAGCCCGAGTTGTGAATGTACTGAGAGTACTTGTAGTCGGGCTTTCCCCACGAATACCGCACATCAACCGACGTTGGGAAGTTCGACGCCGCCTCCATATCCAGCACAAAGTCAAAATGCCGCAGAATTTCGCGCTGGAACTTGAAGCTTCTAGACCCCAGACCCGTGTTTGACAGTACTGAGCTTGTCATAGTGTTTTGGCCAGTCTGCGACGCTGCCATATATGGCGTTTGCGACGGTGACGAGACGCCAGATTCACTGCTGGCACTCAATCCAGAACACAGGTCCAAATCGTTTAGTCGCTCAGGGTCGCAGGCTAGTTTAACTTCAAACGGCCGCCGGAAGGGGTTCTGGCGTGTAATTGCCGAGGCTTCCATGATAGGCACCTCCACCAGACGAAGACCGTAGTTGGCAGCTTCACGAGCCCACGTGTCAATCGCATCTTCAATCAACTTTGTCGTCGTGTTCAGCCACTCGATACGCAAATGGTAGCAGTTATCCGGGTTGTGCAACCGGTCGTAATGTAGGTTGATACGCTCCGGCCGGTATGACCGACGCCGGTGATCCACGTCGTACTTCATCATCTTGCTCAGCATAACTACCGGCTTTGGCTTTGCACGTTGTTTTTGCACGCGTGCCGACGACATTGGTCCCGTGGGAAACGTACCAATGGAAAACGGCATATTTCCCGTGGGCGTCGACGCAGTCGGCGACGAGTCCTCACGTGACTGGCTTGAAACTGCCGACGGCTCACGGTATATCCCTGCAGCTCCGATATGCGGCGTCGACGGGACTGAAGGTGCTTCTTTTTCCTTGCGAAGAGAGTTGAACCAGCTCTGGGAAGTTGGCTTGGCGAATTCTGGGGCAATCTGATAAAAGTACTGGCCGTCGCGGAAAGGATGGCGGTGCTGCACGTGGACAAACAGGCCTCTCTCCTTTTCGGGCTCCTTGTCCTTGTCCTTGTCCTTGTCTTTGTCTTTGTCCTTGCTAGAATCCTCTGATCTCGAGACCATCAGCGCGTTGCCGAGCTCTTCAGCTGCCTCGCGGCTCTCCAGGTCGTCAAAGTTATCCAGCAGCCAAGTCGTCATGTCTGAACCAATAAAAGAGTCTTTGTGCGTGCGCAAATGCCACCGGCGGTTCAACATGCGAACGCCACCAAGTTCCACTGGCTGTTGAATTGCATCTGCCAGCGCAGCCAGAGTCATGGTCGAGCGACGGAATCCCTCACGGCGAGAAATCAACTGGCCCTTGCGCGACCCATCCGGTCCTTCAACCAGCGGCAAAGTGTCATACTCGGCCGATATCACTACAGAGGGGTCCTCTGTCTTGTACACAATGTCCAGCGGGTTCGGATCACGTCGACGCCGAGATGCTCCGGCAGGCATAAACGGCCGCTCAGATGGAGCCATGATGCGGTACTTTTGCCAGAGCTGAGCCAACTTGCGAATGCCCTCTAGTCGAATCTCTTCGTCGTTATCGCCCTCGCCAAGTTTATCTTGCGGAGTAACCACGGGAATTAGCACGAAACGAGCTCTCCAGAACCGCAGAGCATCCGTCATTTCTTCAATATGGCCAGCAAGGAACGTGTCAATCTGGTTCCAGTTCATGTCGGACTTTTGTTCAGTAAGACTTATGGCGCGGTGCTCATAGTTGGTGTCTAGTAGCGTCCGCATAGCCGGCTTGTAGACAGCTGGCATCGACGAGGAATACACGGTTAGGTCTAGCTTGCGAGTAAAAATGTTAACGCTAATATCAGTCCCATTGATACATGAAAGCTGGTGAATCGAATTGCCCGAGCTCATGAAAATGCTAGTGCCGTCTTCTAGACGGCTGTCCTTTGTGAAAATGTCGCCCAGCTTCAGCGTCTTGCGCCCAAAGGCTCGCGCAACCGCCGGCCCAACAACAACCTGGAAGCCCTGTGAGAAACGCATAGAAATCAGCTCCCGCAGTAGCTCCTCACGTGGCTTGCCATCATCGGACATGAATTCGTCATCGCCGTTCTGGGTAATGTCGTATGGCATCGACTGCCACTCTGACTCAAACTCCTTTTGCGAAGGAAGATACTCGGTCGTCAGTGGAACCGCCGCCGGACAACACAGAGCCTTCCATTTCATAACGCGCATTTGAGAAGTCTGCGGGAAAACATGCTGCCACGATCGGTAGCGCGTGGCATCGTCAAACTTGGAAACATCTGGATTTGACGGGTTAAGCATCATCAACCACGGCGACACGGCTGCCGTAGACTTTTGCCGGCTATTTTCCGAGTTGTACAAGTTGTTTGCATGGACTGGCGATGCTGAAAGCTCCTGAAGGCGCGACGAGCTGTGTTGCTGGTTGGGCAAAACCCCCATGCGCAGCTTGTAGTTGTGCATGCGACCCTCGTCTTTCTGTAAAAGCCGTGAGTAAACCACCTCTGGCGGGTCTTGAGTGCTGGTCACCGTCTTGGAGGAAACCGTTGAACTTGTGCGTGTCGACGTTGGCCGAGGCGTCATAGACAGAGGCTCTGAATTCAGCTGCTTGAGAGATGTGACAGACTCCAAGCCGCGCTTCATAATGGGAATACTTGGTGTTGATGGCATGTTCCCAATGGTTGACAGGCCATCAGCACGCGTCGATTGTCGATTGACTGTTAACGGAGCCAGCGCCCCCATTGGAGCTGCTGAAGAAGAGCTTGGCGTAGTGGTTTCTGGCAAAGTAGCAACAGCCATTACTGTTTTGAGAACTGGCTCAGCCAATGTGGCCTTTGGTGCAGCTATTCCAAACCCGTGCTGGCCAAGGCTGATGCCACGCATAAACTTGGGCGCCTTGGAGGAAGCCGTTTTCGATGTCGACCGTGAAGTTGTCGATCCTGCCGGAGACACGCTGCGCTTCGAGGATCCATTTCCAGTGAAACCAGGAGTTATGGTGCTCCCGCGGCGACGAGACGGCTTTTCAGTCTCACTAAAGTTGATGGACATTTTCCGTCCAGATGTACTCAGGCCGGACGTCTTCAGAGAATGATGGCTCTCAGATAATGACGATCCCAAGACACTCGAAGAGTCTTCATTGTTCCGACGAATCGTCTCCTCCAAGTCTCTACTGAGCTTGGCCATCAACATTGGCGTTCTTTTTGGCGGTAATTTGCACTTGGAGTTATCATACTCGGCCAGCATGGCAAACGACTTACGGTAGTCATTTTTTCGGCTTGTTCTATGCGGCGGCTTGTCGGTACGGAAGTTGGTCATGCCCATCACAGACTGAGTCAGCGTGTCAAAAGGCTTGACCTCTGGTACATGAAAAATCCCACTTTCAGACTTCTGCCAATCCTTGGGATCCTTTCCTGTCAGAGGCGACTCGATAATAGACGAAGGAAAAGCAGGGTCCGTCAACAGAGGAGCAGTGTCAATTTCGTTAGTTTCGAGGACACTGCGCATCTGCAACCCATACATGCGGCACCGAATCATGAAATCCTTGGCGTGTTTGGCTTTGCTGTCATCATTATCATCGCCAGAGCCGGCCACTGCCAGTACAATTCCCTGATAGGACAATGCTTCTTCCGAGGTACCCGTCCAAAAGGCCACGTGTAGCCATTGAGGTACTGCATAACTCCATTCATCGCTGTTTCCATAAGTCGTCGAAGCAAACGAATCAACACGCCGCATGTGGCCACTATTTGCCAAAACAGTCCTGGACGGAGAAACAGACTCAGTGGTAGACACGTAGCTTCCAACAATGGATGTTGTTCCCCGGGGCGTGCTCTCTCGACTCCGAATCCACCGTTCCTTGCCATCCTCCAGGATCTGGCGGGTCCGGTAGCGAAAGAGCGGAACTGAATGCAGTGGAAGTTTTGGTACACACACTAAGTCAATTCCCATGCCGTTTCCAACCAGGTTCTCCGTCGTCTTGCGCAGAGTTTCATACTCAACTTCAAAAACTCCTGGACCAGGCGTGATGATGACCACAGAAATGCCGGTATGGTTGAGATCACGGTCAATGTAATCGTTGGAAAACTGAGAGGAAGCCATTCCAATTGCTTCTAGCAGATTTCCGTACATGGCCAGTGACGACTGAGCCCTGATTTGATTCAAGGCCGCTCTCTGGTCTTCCACATTTTTGAATGCAGCCATCACGCCTTCGGCTGTCAAGTGGTGAATACTGATATCCCGCCGAAAGTAGTTGAATTCCTTCTTCAACTGGTAGAGAATCGTGGTCCACTCGCCACTAGCCATTTCACTGACCACTACACGGTAAAAGTCCTTGTAGGGCCGACGCTCATTGGATGGCTGGATGCCGGTGTAGTAATCACCAAGCTCTTCCGGAACTAGCCCATCGGAAATGCCAAACTCGTACTCAACTCGGGCAAAAAGGACAATAGTAACCCTGTGATGAGCCTTGAGTAATGCCCACTTCTTGAAGAGAGCTGGGAGAAAGCCATTGACAACCTTGTTGAACATAATTTCGCCTGAACCCTCTGCATCAAAGTCCCACATCTCACGCGCCATTTGGATGAAAAGTACATATCGAGCACTCTCACTCCGGAAAATGGGTCGCGTGTTTCGCGTAAAAAAGGCCGAATGCACCTTCTCCTTGTCCGCAAAGATGGACGTCACAGTTGCTTTGATCGTGCCCATAAAGAGAAACGACTGGCCACGATAAACCGTCCGTTCAGCCATTTCCGTGATAGCCATACGCCACATATCAGACCTGGAAAGGTATTGATCACGAAAGGTGAGCTCCACATAGCTAGCTTCGGTGACTGGATTTGAGGAGTTGATCTGCAAATAATTAGTAAATAAGCCTTTGTCGTATTCCATTACACTTACTGGTGCCAGGACTACAGATGCGCCCTTCTTCATGCCAAAGTTATCAGCTACTGGCTTCACTACAAACACCTCAACGTTTGGGTGCTTGCTTTTGAGCTCCGGGGGCATATCCTTGGCAACAAACACATATTGCTTGCCGTATGTTTCGGACTCTGACAGGCCGGGCAGATTTCCCCCTGGATTTGACTTTTCAACCTTGCTATCACTGCCCGCCTGCTTCTGAGGCTCTTCAGTAGTCTTTTCCTTCTCCATCACCACCGTGATGGAAACCAACTGGCCAGGGCGAACTTCACCACCAACCAGATCAAAGTTGAGTAGCACATCATCAGGCGAGTACCCCTCATTGACAGTCACAGTGCAGCGTCGATTCAAGAGTCGTGGTCGAGCTCCGCCAACAGAAAACGTCGTGGTCGATGCAGCCGAGTCCGGCGATCTGGTTCGTTGATACGAGAGTGGAGAACGGTCGGCACTGCTCTTGCTAGCATGGCGTAGTTGACTTGGCATATGCCGGCGCGGTAAATGGCGGCTCATATCGGCGTTTTGTGGAAGTGTGTGTGTTGCTGGCGTAGGTTTGGCGTGTGTTTATGTCGTGTACACATGTGTTGTGTGTATATGCATACACGAACAAGGTTGGACAAGACGAAATGCAAACAAGGATTGAACCAAATTCAGAAGAGATGAAATGGAGACAAAGATGAGAAGAGAAGGAAACGCACACGCCCGCTTGTTCTGTCTTGTTTCGTTCGATGTATTTCGGTCTCGTTGCTTTATGGCTTCGATTAAACAAATTCAAGGAAAATAGCGATGAGTATAAATAATGCGAGAACAAAGTGGTGGGATAGCCACTTGAAATCAATTATCGCAAAAACTGAAAACTGCTATTAGTTGTGTTTCCACGGAGGGTCTCCATGATCAACGTGACTTGGAGTAGAAAAGAGTCAAGGTTGATAGTTAAAGCTCTCTCTCTATGGCGCTCTGGACCAGGATGTTCCAGAGTCGGAGAGCTTCAACGTAGTCTAAAAGAGGCATAAATTCTGCCGAGTTTAACCTTGACCGCTTTACAGCATTTTCGGAGATCTGAACCCTAATCAGCACGTTATAACCCTACGTCATTTCTTATTTTGTAAAAATGAATAATTACGGAGAAAAACATCACAGTGATGCATATCAACGACGTATCTTGGACGCCGGTTTGAGCTCAGATGCAGTTTACCGTGATGAGTATATGTTCATCGGTCAATGGGCAACATTACTGTGCCTCGCGAGCACCTTGATGGCTGTATCACTATTTCCCGAGCCTGTTATTCTGTGTTATATCACCATGGCATAAGTAGGAACTTCCATTCACGTAAAGGAAGTAACATGGATTGAAAAATATGTCTGTACATACATACTAGAGGCGTGCTCACAGAAACTATGCTCATAATTAGAAAAAAGTCAATACGGGTACTTGCAAGTTCAATGCAGGTGCAAGTTTTGGCAGATGCATCTTGCAGCCAAACGTATAAACGGGTGTAGCTTTGGGTTTTCTGTCCGACGTCGTACACATAGCCGATCATGCTCCGTTTCTCAATAATGCCTACAACATGAAATATGGTATATGATGAAACTTTTTTGCGGATATGCTTAAGATAGTTTACATACATACAGTTTGCTCAAAAAGCCCCTTGTTGCTGGGTAGGGATGTTAAAACTCGTCATCGTGTACGTATACGTACTCTGTATACTATGTACGTACGTCTGAGTTTATAAATTGATATGTCACTGGCAAACCGCATTTGGGTTAACGCATTTTGCTAGGAGAAAAACGCTAAATTGTTATATAATACGGTCGTGACTTTTGTGCTCCGACAACTGCAACACTTCCAAAACGCAAACACGCATGTGGAGAACACGGAGAAAAGCGAGAACGCAAGCCTCTCCCATTTTGAGTATACGACATGCACTATGCCATCGAACTTAGTTTCTCCTCTTTTGCCATGGCATGAGAATGTTTTTCACTGACGGGTCTCGATAGTTGTCCAGGAAACCCATATGAAAACAGAATATCAAGGCATCAGTTCCCCGTTACTCTCTACGTATTTTAACGTGATTATTGTTAGATTAAGCATGCAATGGGATGCAGTATCAAGAGAATTCACGTCACTGGTCACGAATATCTTCAATAAAGGTTATGCTAAGTGGTCCAGCATCATGAACCATTGACAACTGCTCAGAATTAACGCTACGACACGTTCATATTCTCAAGTGCCATATTAAACAATGCAGCGGCTTCTAAAGTATGGTGTTGCTTTCGTCTATAAATTGACATCTGCCTATCTTGCGTTTTCGTACTTGCCGTGCGTACTTCATGTACCTGTCACTAAAGCCCAGTAAGATGAGCTTGAATTTGTGGGAGATAGATTTTCTTCCTTCCTTGGCTGGATAGTGCTGCCTGAGGAGGAAAGTCTTTGGTGTCGCCTTCGTATCTATATGCACTGCAGAGAGATAGAGGTTGTTTCCCGCAACCCACCTCAGTTCGGGGATGTTACTCTTTTACCCTTCGTCCCTTCAAACTTTGTATGTCTTCTATTTATCATTGCATCCATTGCCGTCCGTCTATCCGCCCTCCCGCATTGTTCTGTGAAACCAAGGCTTCCTTTGTACTAGCCGCCAGCACCTATATTAGAGAAAAGTTGACAAAACCACTCTTCTACACTCCATATGGAGTCAAGCCCGGAAGCTTTAGTCTCGAGACTGCATACCGGTGTTCATCCTACTGCAACTGGCTTGCGGCAAATGCTTCATTTTCCACCCAGCTTTGTTGTTTTCTTGAAATTTCTGTCTTTGTGTTTGTGAAAGGGCAGCAAAATTTTGTACTATCCTAGCTGCTTCTTTTACTTCATATTTTGCTCCGTTTCTATTCTTTCTTATACTCCTCTGTTCACTCCTTTAAGCTTTCTTGCTCTTATATCTCAGTCCCCTCCTCCTCTCAGTCGCCCTCGCTTGTTCATTGTCCTTCTGCATATTTCTCATCGTTCATTACTGCTGATATTGCACGTGTCTTAAGATGACACTCGAAAAGATAACCCTGAAGATGCGGCAGAGGAAGCTTCTTGCTGCAATCTTCATTACCTTCATGTTCTTTGTTGTCGAGCTTACATGTGAGTGAATAACTCCTTCGTCAGACGAATACCATTTGCCCCAAAGTCCCTAAATATGGCAAAAGTACGGCAGGGGGAACTCATTGTCATCTTCACCACATAGAGTGACTTGTTTTTGAAACTCCCAAAAGACATTGTGTGTTTGCTAACTAATATGTTTCAGTTGGCTTCAGATCTAAATCTTTGGCTTTGGTGGCTGATGCTTTCCATTACGTTAGTTTTAACCTTCATTCTGAACATATTTGACACGATATGGCTTAACTGACTCTTAGTGTTAGTTGAATGATGGCATTAGCTTTATCGTGGCCTATACTGCTGTCAAGGTAAGAATCAAATTCAGCAATGTATTGGAATAAATATACTTAGGTTGAACCCTCTCAGGTATCGGCGCGATCAGAGGCGCCAAAAGGCTTTTCTTTTGGCTGGCAGCGAGCGCAGCTTGTCGGTGCCTTTTTTAACGGGGCGTTCTTAATTGCTCTCGGCGTCAGCATTTTTCTCCAGGCTGTGGACCGTTTTATCAGCCTCCAAGGTAATGAATTCAGCAAACAGCTATACCATAGTAGATCGTGACATACTAATAAGTTGCAGAAGTCAAAAACCCTTTGCAAGTCATGATTGTGGGTTGCATTGGCTTGGGGTTGAATGTTATTGTCTTGTCATTTCTACACGGTGAGATGAGTCTTAATAACTTGACAAAAGTATTCACAAGCTAACAAGCTGGGATAGAACACGACCATAGTGGCCACAGTCATAGCCATGGTACCACCCAAAACCTCGACCAAGGCCACGATAACAGCCAAGCCCACCAGCATGATCAATCCCAAGACCCTAAGAATGCCACCGGAAGCTGCTCTGCGCATGAACACAATGATATGAATAGTAAAGGCTACTTGCAGAGGCTCTGGAACAAAGTCATAACCAGTGATATGGGTATGCTTGGTGTATCGGTTCATATCATTGGGGACGCGATCAACAACATTGGTGTCATTATTTCCGGCTCTTTGATTTTGACTCTAGAGAGCCATGGTCGTTACTATGCTGATCCGGCAATTAGCATGGTGATCGCGGTAATCATCCTGTGCTCGTCATACCATATCACATGGCAAAGTGCCAAGATACTTCTACAGACTGCACCGGAGGGCATGGACCTTGATCTTGTTCGGAATGATTTGGAAAAGGTAAGTAAAAGCTCATTCTTAAAGTCAAGGCGGATACTGATGATTTAGATTCCTGGCATTGACTCCGCCCACGAACTTCACGTCTGGAGACTCGACCAACGCAAGACAGTTGCTTCAGTTCATCTTGTAGTTTCGGATTCTTCAATCACTGAGTTCATGACCAAGGCGAAGACAGTTAGTAAATGTCTTCACACCTATGGTATTCACTCTTATACTATACAGCCCGAAATGCTGTATCTAGAGAGCGACTCAGCAAAAGCCGAACGGGCAAGCACTGTTGTTGTGTTGGGACCAGACTCCTCGTTTTCAAACACTGACGGTACAAAGGACATGCCAATGCCTGGAAACCTTCCAGGCCAGTCATCAGATGATAAGATCACGGTGACAACAGACCGTGACAATCTATCGGTGATGCCGGCAATAGGTTTGCCGGCCTCACAGTCGGAGTTGCCACAGACACCTGAGGAGTCGCGGCAACGGCCCATTATGACTTGCAGTAACCACTGCGAGGTTATGGCTTGTGAACGCGGAGAGGGAGAGGTTTGATGTACGATACTGAGATTCATAAAAAAAAAGAAAGAACGTTATGTATTGAATGGTGTGATGTTAGTAGAGGCTGATATGGATTGCGAGGAGAGTGCAGTTAGGGGATGGTAGGGATGTCATGTTTGATTTTCTTTATATGCTCTCAAGAAGCGTAGATCTAAATTTGGAGATGACTTTTTTTTTTTTTTTTTTTTCAGATTTTCAGTACTTGAGGCTTTGGGTATAGTCAAATTGGATGGTCAATAGCTCGTAGATATGACGTTGGAAATGTTTGCAAGAGCGAGCTTTTCTACTTCATAGCAGTAGTTGAGGTTAGCTTTCAAATTTGGCGTACGGGAAAGAAGTCTTGGTTAATAGCTATTATTATCCTGGGAGATACAAGCTTTCGAAAATGCGAGCCTTGAAGTACAATGTGTGCTTGAAGAGCCTCATTCTTTCGCTTATGTAAGTGCACTAGCACAGGGAAGGTCGTCTAATAGTATTTTCAAAGTATATCAAGTTCCGTCTGTTCTCAAGTCATAGTTCCAGACCCTTGGACTGCTAGATAGTTCATCGACTTCCAAGAAAGAAGCATGAAAGGGACTTTCAGAAATATTGTTCAACCATAGGATAGGAGGGCCCAATCCTCTGGGGAACAGAAACCAATTGATCATGTTAATGTGGTAACACAAGAGAGTATAAAGCTTGCAAATAGGAAGCTGTAGCTTCAGTCGCGTGGCCTAGTGTCCAGACACGAATCATATGCCGGGAGCGGGAAATATGTATTGCACAGATGTGAAAGAAGGACAGTGAGTAAAAGACGAAGAACAACGGTGCACAAGAGAGGCGGAGCGCGCCGATAACTGCATTTGACGGACATGGACCGATGCACAAAGGTACGACGACAACAAGAGACAAGGAGGGTAGTGAGAAGTAGATTCCCGGGCTTTATGTGACAACGGGTCGTGATGGAATTCGCTGCGTTTATCTAGGGGTTCCAATGTTATCAGGCTCCAAGCCATGAACAGAACGTGCGCGTGGCAGTTTTGAGAGACCAGACACAGTAAGACATTATTAGTTATATTTTAAAGCGCCGAATCATTTGTTGGCCTAGCTTGTTTGCTGAAAATGTTCCAAATGCCGACGCCAATGAGGTTGAATCTTGAGACGGGAAGGACAGGCTAGAGCATGAGCTAACGCAGAGTCGTTATCGGGAAAGCTATATCATGAAAGGAAAGTTGTCTCTAATTAGTTATAGTGGCGGTTGATAAATATGTACTGGTATGTACATACATATGTACATACATACGTATACATATGTAATGTACTACAAGTATGTCAAGGAAGCGATGCAGGTGTAAGCTAAATGTAGAAAACGGGAGTTTTCATTTACGTGAAAAAAACTCAATATGCCAAAATATCGCGTGGCTACATTCTCAATATGGAAGACCGGCGTATTAGTGGGCCGGAAGTGGTATTCTGTAGGTAATGAAAACGCAAAATGTAGCATCAGGAACAAGGAAACGCGACAATAAAAAAAAACAAAACGCAGCAGTAACAGCAGGGGTTTGAGGGTTGGTTTGGAATTAAAGAATGGTGATTCGTCCAGTCCAATCAAGGATGAAGGGAAAGAGCCGAAGCTGTGATTGCCATCAAAAGTATGAAGGGAGAGCTTTGTTCATTGCAGTCAGACTTGAGCAGAGGAAGGAATAGAAACGTACAAGTTGTTGCCCACAGTGTTATGTCGTACAACGGCGTTCTACACAGTACATATGTATGTCAATAGTATAATATACAACGCCAGAGATATGGTATTATTAATTTTGGACATGCAACTATGTATGTACATACAGTACCTCGACATCCCAAAAGTGACACCAACCCCACTTTATTGAATTTTGGCTTCATTTCAATTCTTCCTCCTACAACATCACCACTATGGATCTACATTCTATCTACAGAGCACCTCCAAAGCCATTTCGAAAGCATTCGACACCTGCACAAAGGAACAGAGTCTATGCTTATAAACAGGCTGGTATTCCTGCTTCCCAAATTGCCGAGATAGAGGGGATTAAAAAAAGTCTTGTTTATGGCATCATCAAACGCTTCAACTATG
>CM069899.1:961608-998306 GCA_036034705.1 Thielaviopsis punctulata | reverse complement strand
CCTTTCAGCCAAGCCATTGTCCAACCAAGAACAAGAGCAAATATCCAAAGGCAAATGTTCTGGGGTGCCATCACATGGAATTCAAGGTCAAATCTTGTCCCTGCCTTTGCAGATAGTGAACTTCAAACAAGAGGAATTACAGGGCAAGGCTATGCAAGAATTCTAGAAGACTACCTCCCTACAGTACTTGATGCAGATTCTATCTTCATGCAAGATAACGCGTCAATTCATACAGCCAAGTGCGTGAGAGAGTGGTTGGAAGAGACTGGTATCGAGATGCTGGCTTGGCCTTCTTATTCTCCTGATTTAAATCCTATAGAAAATCTATGGGCTATATTAAAACAGAGAATAGTGGAAAGATATCCAAAGCTTAGCTCCTACCCTAGAAGCACAGCTGGGCAACAAGCTTTAATCAAGACTGCTGAGGATGTTTGGGAAGATATTGATCAGAGCCTTATACAGAACTTGTATCGATCTATGCAAGAACGCTGCAAAGCTGTTGTTGACTCTGGGGGATGGTATACCAGGTATTAATTTTTGAAAAAATCATGTAATATAATGAAATGAATAATGAATATAATGCAGCAAGCCAGACAGCTACATCTCTTTTCTTTGTTGAGATATTAATTCATATATTTGAAATTTTTGTTTGATTTATTTATGATCACGGGCCCAATTTTTTTAGTGTCACTTTTGGGATGTCGGGGTACTGTATGTATGTTATGCGAGTTCCGCCGAGCCAAAACTCTCGCTTACAGGCCCCATCATGCTAACAGGATACAGGATTAGAAATTGGCCCACAACCCACAAACGTGTTGATAATGATCTTGTTACATATGTACATATGTACGTACTACATACATATGTACATTACATACATACGTAATTCAACGCGGAACTTGCGAAAAACAATGGAAAAACTGGAGCTTTCTGCGGCGCAAAGCTTTCCTGGGTGAGTATGGCGACATTGAGCCTCTGACTCTAGAATGCAGCAGGATAAAAAAAATAGGCCCTGGTTTTCAGATCACGAGACTGAGTTTGGTGACGACGGTGTAGGAATGAATATGGGAGTTTTCACAACAATGGAAGATGGTTGTTGTTGTTGTTGTTGCATACATTAGTTACATATACCATACTGGTATATTAGATCTGGGCATTGCTCTACTGAGTGGAAAAACAAATAAGAGAGGAAATTTGAAGAGAAGAAAAAAATAAAGAATGAAGATGGTGATGGCTGGACAAGGAACATGGGTTGTTGAGGCCAGACCTGGTCTATATGATTGTATGTACATATATTTTCTTAGTGGTATGTATTTGCTGGCTTTTTAGTTTCGTAGACCATCGTGGAAATTGAAAGTCAGGAACCGGGCAAGGGGAGAATAAAGGACAAGGGCACCACGAACAACAAGTTGTAAGTTGTCTACATCAGCACAAGGACACATATTATATGTACACATGAAAAGTGAAAGGCGCCGACTCCTATCAAGGTGAGGAGCAGGAATGGGTAGAGGGCAAAGGAAAAGTACATCAAAATCAAAACGATGCGGTGAACAAACCCTCATATATGTACATACATACAATGACATAATGTAGCCCTATATGCAAGTAGCTGTTCCTAAATCTCATAGTAAAGAAACCATTTTACCCGGCTGCCTACAAGATCCCATCGTACAAGGAACAATGAGATTGAGGACGTCATGTGGCGATGGTGGAGGTATTTGTACTATACATACATACCAGTACATACGAACTGCACGTTCAACGACGGAAATCCCCCAATATTCATACGTAAAAAGTACATACTTGTACATACAGAGCATAATGAAAGCAACTGCCAACTCTTCCGGCTTTTTATATTCATCCCTTTGTATGTAATGCATATGTATATATATATATATATATATATATGTATATGTATGTATGTATTATACATATATAGTTATAACAAACACATTCCCAAGTAGCCTTTGTGAAATTCATTTATTTACATACAATGTACATGTACATGTACATTAACATTAGCTTCTGTCAAATTCTTCCACAAGTAGCGAGCAGCTTTTCAGTTTCCCTGGCCTTTTTTCTTTTTTCTCTCTGCTCTTTTCTCCTCTTTCTTTTGCTTCCTTCTGATTCCTTCTTTGCCATCCAAGCTCAGCTCGCCTCAGTTTCTTTTCTTTAAAAACCTCTTTTTCTCTGTGGTCAATAGGTTACGTTGGAACAACTTTCTTTATCCACTTGAACTCTTGCGGTCTCGTGATTGTCGTTTAACCTAAGCGGCAAATCCCTTTAATATATATTTTTTTCCTTGATTCTTTTTTCGGTTCTGGCTATCCGCGATCTTGTTTTTCTCGGCAACTTGCGCGGCACGAGCAATCAACGACTACATACATACATACATACATACTTTTGTACACACAAGTACTTGTATGTACTTCTGTTTTGTCACAGAATTACATACCAACGGTTAACAACACGCCAGCATTCACCTGTTTACCGTGTTTGTCTTCTTTCCTTTCCTTTTTCCTTTGTTTAACGGCCCGGTCGCCTATAGCTATAGTCTATCCTATCTTTTCCTCTCGCGTCTGTGCTGACATTGCTGCCTCTCCTGTCGTCCCCAAACAATCGAAAACCATGAATTCGACTCAAATGATGGTTTCCGTCTCTCTCCAGCTGTAATGGCAGAGAGGGTGCCCACATACCAAGCATCGGCTTTAGCTTCATTGGCAGCGCAAGTATCGCCATCTTGACATTCATCATCAACAATCTACAAACTACAGTAGCGAAATCGTACAAGTGCTGCGCCACTGCCAGCTCAACAAGGCAATCGTTCTTGTTAGTTTATATACGGCCGGTTAAGCATTGGTTCTCGATCCAATATTTGACACGCCTTGTATCCTTTCTGAATACACACACGCAACGCCTTCTCCCTTTCTGATGGTTGTTTATACCCGGCGCCTGTGCCAACTATCAACGTCATAAAGACTCATCACTAGGGTCTTGATTGCATTCGTAACTACATACAACCACGCCTGCCTTCACTTTTGAATCTTGATCATATCTACCCGATCATCTTCCCCCCCCCTAGCTGGTGCTGTCGACTACACTGCAACTGCATTTCGTATTCCAGTGGCTTCCCGTTCTCATTCTGCGTTTGTGCATGCTTTACTTTTATGCCCTGATTGTCTTCTTTCCTCACATCGACTACAAGTACATACATACACACATACATACTTTCCTGCCTACTTCGTTTGCCCCGCCCCCGCTATTGATTGATTGCGTTTGGCAATTGCACTTGCAGCACCCTCGGTCGCCGCTCCCACTCCGCCTGTGCTTTTGGCACCCGCACTCTTCTTTTCTTTCTTTTCATTTTCCCCTCATCGTCCTTGGTCTTCTTTTCCCTTCCCTTCTTCTTCTTTCTCTTCTTTTTCCCTTGCGTTTCCCGCATCATGCTGGGCAAGCTGTTTACCCTGGGCTACGGCGCCACAGGCTCTAATGCGCCCCCGCCAGCCTCTGGCAGCCCGTGGAAACCCGTGCTTTCGCTGGAGTCAGTACAAGAAGACTTGCACACCCGCACGCTACTTTTTCCAGACCCTCAAACCCTGGAGCAACACCGGAATGACCAACTCTTTCCCTTTACGTCTCTCAATGTCCCGCTTTCCAGCTCGCCAATCCAGGCCTTCGACTACAACCCTGACATTTGCATAGACGACCGCGATGTGCGTGTTTTAGTTATGCAGGACGGGCTCGGTGCATCTGTCAGCGCTTCGCTTCTGTTCGACAGCCACCCTGTCGTCCCGCCACAGGCCCAGCCTGCATCTGTAGCGGTTGATCGAGCAAATATCCCCGATTCATGGAAATCGCCAATGTCGCCACGCCGGGGCAGCGTGCCTCACTCGGCTGCTGTCGCCGGAGCCCGGGGTATTCCTACCGATGCTCCCCAACAGCGCTCCGGAGCTTTTGACCGGAGGTCTTCTACCACTGGCCGCTTTCCCATAGTTCCTGAAACCGAGTCGCAGAAGGCTTCTCGAGAATACCGCGAAGAGATATCCACCTTTATGAGTTGTACCTTTGGCAATTCGGAGCTCTTTTCCTACAAGGGGACGTCGACCAAGGTCCACTTAATCCCAACCGACTCTCGCCCGTCCGACAACATGACAACATCATCTTATATGGGGGATGGTCGCAACTCCATGGGCCGGTCTAGCACACGTTCTCGGTTTGGAAAGTCGTATTCATCCGACGTCATGTCGCCCGCGTTTCCTCCAAATTCTTCCTATGCGACAACTGCTTCTGCCAGCACTATGGATCGACAAAACGATGGAAAACGTGTATTAATTACTCGCCTGTTTCCTGTCGTCCTCCCTACCGACTCTGAATCTTTGCCAAATCAATCACAAGATTCGACGGCCAAGCGATCGCCGCCGCGACCCAAGCGGACGCCCATGTATGCTGTCGTTCTTGTTGTCAATTTGCAAGCCTTGTCCCATATTCCGAGCAAGTCTGCATTTAGAAGTGCGGGGTCTTTCAACGAAAATGAATCTCTTCCGTCTTCATATGGCTCAGGTCGCAGAATGGTTTGGAACACACCTGGATCTACCATGCCTGAGCCCGTTGACTTTTACCTACCCGAGTCCGACGAGCGTCTTGAGCACATCACTCAGCACTGGGACATTATTCGCCGCACACTCACTCAACTTCAGTCCGCCTTTGCTACCACCATTGGAAATATGCTGAAGCAGATTGAGATGTCCACAAACGACCCGACTTCCACCTACCCAAGTTACCGTGCTCCTCCCATCAACATCAAGACTAACTCAAAACCGCTCTCGTTGAAATCGCTCGCGTTGATGGGTGACGACTTTTTGGCCAGTCAAGCGACTGCTGCCCGGATACGGATAGTTACTGGTCTCCAGGCTGAGCGTGTGTGCACTGGCCAAGGTCGCTGGTCAACTTGGAGAGACGAAGCACGCTTGATTGCGCGCATGCAACTTAACGATCGAGTTGACGGTCGGGATTTCTTTTACAGACTTTTAACTGGGTTTCTTGCAAATCATACACAGTGGCTTCAGGCTCTTGGACCAGACAAGTATCGTCTTATGCACATGGAGCTTGAGAAATCTAAAGGCGAAGAGGATGTCTTTAGTCCTGCTCGCACCGTTATCGTGTCTCAAGACAAGATGGCTGCTCGACGTCTCATCTTCCTCTTGTCTGCTTTTTTACCGGCAAAAACAACGACAAGCGGCTACAAGTCTTTGCGACCATCGACCTCTGCATCCCTCAACTATTCGACATCTCCCCCCAGCATGTCGGTACCTGGCGCAACCCGCGAGCAATCACTTCGCAAAAGAATGAACGGAAAGTCAGATAAAGGTCGTGCGCTTGCTCATAAACGCACACTCAGCCACAATACCCATACTTCCAATATCCCGTCCGCACTGGCTCATCTGACGCTTGATGGCAACTTTTCCCGGCGCCGCGAATCCGAAGACCTTAGCGCTCGTGGTGGAAACCTCCCGGTAAACAGCTCTACTAATAATGGAGCTGCCGCGTCGGAGTCCAAGACAAAGACTACATCTATAGCGTCGCCAGCAGCTGCTGTGCATGAACCAGTCATTGCTCATATTGCAGCAGTGAATCGAGCAGATAGTCGGCGAGCTCGCCGTCCTGGAAGCAGCAGCAGCAGCAGTATTGTGACAGATGACTTGAAAAGATCTCTTCAACGCAGTGAAAACGGAGTGCATGAAAATAACACTCCGTCTCGATGGGGTAGCATTATAGGTAATATCTGGGGAGGCAATGGTCAGAGGAACGCGACGACGATTTCTTCTCAAGCCAACGGTATTGTGTCTCCAGTTCGTGGAACGCCCCGGACTCCAAGCATGACACAGCGTACTTCGCCTAGCCGCATGGGTAACATTGGAAGTCTTGCATTCACTACGGAGGAAATTTCGTCGACTGTTACAACGGAAATCTCGACCAACAGATCAGAGTCGTCACGGAGCAATGCTACAACGCCGCGCGGCCTTTACCACGAGCGCAGCACGAGTGGTTTGCAGAGTGCAGCAGACATTCAGCCAAGACAGCCGATTGATATGCCTCATCCATTCGGGACGCCGGTCAAATCGAGTGTCAACCCAAAGGATGGTGTTATTGACATTGACATTCCTTTTACCGACATGCTTGCGTCTTTTGAAACAGCTGTTTCTTCTCCTTCAAGCAGTGGGTACCTGTCAACTCCAGGTGCCCATCAAGATGGCCTTGCCTTTTTTGAGCAGTCTTGCCAGGTGTCTTCCGACGGTGATACGCCTTTGAATGTCGCTGGGTGGATTCAGCATTTTCATCCCGACTTTGCACTCCAGGCTGTGCCTCCTAGTGATGATCTTATAAATAGCGTCAAGGAGGCACTTCGCAACGAGCCTTCTCCAACGGAACCGCAGTTGGCGTCACAGTCTTCTTCTTCGGACTCTCACTCAGAGCGCTGGGTTGATGTGAGCAGTGCGTTGATTGCAGATATGACAACGGGATTTGTCACCCACATTCTGTACCGGCGCCTCGTTGTGCCACGTGAACGGCCTGTTGCGTCCAAGAACCACAAGGGCGGCCCTTATGGAGGCGGCACGTTCTTGGCGCCCCTGATTGCGCCGTACGAGACGAGACATGACGAGGATTTTGTGGTCACAACAGTTACCACGATTGAAGAGCTGCTAGGGGAAGCCATTGACCGTGTTTTGGCGCAGTCTGGCGATCTTACCAGTGTCTCCTCCATGACTGATCTTACGGGCCCCAAGAGCACTGTGGGTAGTTTCAAGGCCAAAAGTGTCTTACTTGATGCCAACGCACCCGTGGCTATTCTTTCAACGTCTATGCCCTCTCCGAGCTCTTTGGGGGCCAACCGCGCCTCGTATCTGCGCATGCCAGGACCGACGCAGCAGTCTCCCATACTTTGCGACCTGCCCGATGCGATTGCCAAGCAGGTTGTGAATGAAGTGCCACGCGGCCAGTGTAAGACTGTAGTCTTGAGATCGCTCGCAGCGATTGTGCAGGATGTGGTGGAGAACCGCGAGAAGCTGTTGCAGGGGGAGGTGGACGAGCTTGACGGTGATGAGAGCATGATGCGCGAAGCGATTAGAGCGTGGATCCGGGCAGTGGCGAGCCCTACTGACGGAAGCCCGCGGATTGGATCATCACGGACGGGGTGGTAGACGCTTTTCTTTTTCTGGGGCATGATCTCTTACTCCCTCTTGTCTGCGCCATTTGTTAGAGACTATGCATCTCGCCGAATTTCTCTTCATACAGCACATCTATTGGTGATGCTTGGACTGTTACCCTTTACCCTGTTCATTTAATTTTGATTTTGCTCCGGGATCTTTCAACCGAAGGTTTCGATTTTTATGACACGAGCGATGGCGTTTAATCTTGTTTTGTTTGTTGTTTGGATGCAGTATTTACGATTTCCCTTTTAATGAACAGCATATATTCTTTATCTATCTATAACAGTTGTCGGGACTTTCAGGATGGATTCTTTGTCGTGAGTGTTAGAAAACAATGTTGGGCTTGTGTTTGAGCAACCGATGGACTGACTGCTGGCAAATACCGGTTACGATGATCCGTTTTTCATTCCATCCCATCTGTTGAAGTCTCCGGTATCCAAATCGAATAGGTCCAATAGCCGCCCAACCATCTGCGTGATGACATCTTCTACTGACCCAGGCTTTGTGTAGAAACCCACGACAGGCGGGGCAATAATGGCTCCTGCGCGTGTAACATCCAGCATATTACGCAGATGAATCTCACTCAAGGGCGTCTCGCGCACCGCCAGAACCAAGCGTCTACGCTCCTTTAGACACACATCGGCAGCGCGACTAACCAAGTCCTCGCAGATGCCGGCGTTGATGGTCGCTAGGGTCTTGACGGAGCACGGCACGACAATCATGCCGTCGACGCGGTACGAGCCGCTGGAGATTGGCGCGGCCAGGTCGTGCGCGCTGTAGGAAAAATCAGCCAGGGCCTTGACAGTGGCGACGGTATAGTCGGTCTCCCATTTGATGGTTTCAGCAGCCCATTTGCTGATGACGAGATGGGTTTCGACATTGAGACGGCGCAGGCATTTGAGGAGGTGAATGCCAATGGGGGCGCCAGTTGCGCCGGTGAGGGCGACGATGATGCGTTTTCTGCGTTGGGATTGGGGTTCAGACATTTTGACGGTTGAGAGAGAAGGAGAGGAGGAGAGCAATAGATAAAGAGAGAGAGAGAGAGAGAAGGACAGACAGGGAAAAGCAAGGCGAGGCTGAGCAAAAAGAAATAGAGACGAAAGTGAAGAAAGAGAGAAAGCAAGAAAGAAAGAAAGAGCCCAGTTGAAATAGACACGAAAATACGGATCCCAAAAGGAACAAAAAGCAATTACATAGCAACGTTGGTGTAACGTAAACTTGGAATTTAGACAAAAAAAGGAAAAAAAGGAAGGAAGGGAGGGAAATCAAAGGAGACAGACACTCTGATATCCCCAAGTTCTTTGGCTCGGGCAAGTCGGTTTCTCTCGGCCCCGCACCAGGAACAACCAACAGAGAATGTCTTCTGACAGAAACCCCAATTGGTGGAATTTGTTGCTTGCTACAAATGGCGGAAAACATCGGGGCGGCTCGGGCGGCTCGGAGGCTCTCGGATCGACACAGTGCAAAGGGTTTGGGGTGGTGTTGGAAGTGCAGTATATGAGACCCGTGCTTCCCCGCCCATAGCTCTCTTGATTTTGTTGTTCTTGAATTCACTAAGACAATCATCTTGTCTCTTTCACCGCTAACAACATTGCCATATAAACTCCAGCCGTTATCAAAACAAAATGTCCAAGGAACTCCCCCACCTCAGCCTGCGTGCCTTCGTCCAGGCCCTCAAAGACAACAAAGACCTGGTTGAGATCTCAGAGGAATGCGATCCGCACCTGGAAATTGGCGCCATTGTTCGCAAGGCCTGCGAGACCGACGCCGCCGCGCCCTTCTTCACCAACGTCAAGGGCACATCGGACACGGGTCTCTTCCGCATCCTCGGCGCTCCCAACTCGCTGCGCCGCGACCCGCACACGCGCTACTCCCGTCTGGCGCGCCACATTGGCATGCCGCCTGACACGCACATCCGCGACATCCTGGCCAAGCTGGAGCGCACCAAGACGGCGCCGCCGATTCCTCCTGTGCTCCTGCCTACAGGCCCCTGCAAGGAGGTCCGGCTGGGCCCTGGCGAGTTCGACTTGACGACGCTGCCGGCCCCGCTGCTGCACAAGTCTGATGGCGGCAAGTACATCCAGACTTACGGCATGCACGTGGTGCAGTCGCCCGACGGCAAGTGGACCAACTGGTCGATTGCGCGGGCCATGGTGGATGACAAGAATCACCTGGTCGGCCTGGTCATGATGCCGCAACACATTGCCCAGATACACAAGATGTGGGTAGATGCTGGCAAAGACATGCCGTGGGCACTGGCCTTTGGAGTGCCTCCCGCAGCGATCATGGTATCGAGTATGCCGCTGCCGGATGGCGTGACCGAAGCCGAGTATATTGGCGCGCTGGTGGGCGAGCCGCTGGAACTGGTCAAGTGCGAGACGAATAATCTGCAGGTGCCAGCCAACTCGGAGATTGTGTTTGAGGGTGTCTGCTCGATTACGGAGCGGTCGCGCGAAGGACCGTTTGGCGAGATGCACGGGTAAGTGTCTTTCTTGTTGGTTCTTGTACAATGAATGGATGCTTTATCTGTGTTGCGTTTTACTGTGTGGAACAAAGCTAACAGACTAGATACGTCTTCCCTGCCGAGGAACACACGCAGCCGCGCTTCCGCGTGGACCTGATTACCCACCGCAAAGACCCCATCATGCCTATTTCCTCATGCGGCCGTCTGACTGACGAGACGGTAAGTTGCCAACTACTCAACCGTGAAACTTGTGTTATGAACTAAAACGCTAACCCCTTGTAGCACACCATGATCGGCCCGCTATCGGCCGTCGAAATGAGTGCCGCGCTGAAGGCCAACGGCATGCCAGTGCTCGAGGCGTACGTGCCGCCCGAATCGCAGGTGACGTGGCTCGTGGTGCAAGTCGACACAGCCAAGGTGCGCGCTGAGGGCTACACGTCCGAGACGCTGTCGCGCAAGATTGGCGATATCGTGTACGGCAACCGGTCGGGCGTGACTACGCACCGCATCGTGATTGTCGGCGAGGACATTGACGTGTACAACTTCCGCGACGTGATGTGGGCGTTTACCACACGCTGCCGCCCCGGAATGGACGAGTACCACTGGGAAGATGTGCGTGGCTTCGGGCTGATTCCGTACATGGGCCATGGAAACGGGCCCAAGGCAAAGGGTGGAAAGATTGTCTCGGACTGTCTAATGCCGAGCGAGTACAAGACGGGCCGCGATTGGGAGGCCGCTAGCTTCAAGGAGTCGTACCCAGAGGACGTCAAGCAGCGGGTAAATGAGCGGTGGGAGGCATGGGGTTTTAACTAAGGGTTAGTCTGACTTGAATCTGAAACCCTCGACTCCAATTCTGGCAATTGGGGTTTATATCCCCAAAAACGACGGCCCTTCGCCATCTGCCATAATCCAGTCAAATGCCTCTAGTGCCGAGAAGTTGTCATCCATGGAAAAGGAGAAGCCGTTATCGAGTCTGCTTTGTTAGTCCATAGTCAAGTTACATCACCAAAAACAAAACTTACTGTGCTATATTTCCGTCTTCAGTGTTTGCCAGAAGAGAGCTAGGATTGGCCAGTCCATCTGCCTCTGCCGCCTCGCTTTCCGACAATGCCCTCAGCGTCTCAATCGCCTTGAGCGCCTTTCTATGCGTCGCACAAAATTGATCGCCGGGCAGCCCATCAGCCTCGCCCAAGACCTCGCCATCGTCCACGGCAAAGCTTCGCATTAGGTCATCCTGCAACTTGCGCGTAGCCGGCGCACTGCGCGTCTCTGCCATCAGACTCAGCAGTAGCACCGACGCGAGCCCGTTGTGGATGAACGGCCACGAGCGACACGCGTGGCGCGAGATGGCGCGCATCCGGATGTACGCCGCCGCGCTGTTGGTCAGCGCCGTGTTCAAGTGTGCCAGGATAGCGGCGTCGGCGGCCGTCAGTGTGTCGGCGGGCTTGGCGAGCACGCGCCGGCAAAGGCTGGCAATGGAAAAGTGCCGGTGTACTTGGTAAGCATAGTAAGCTTTCAGCTGCGTCATGCTGGTGGCAGAGGCGGTTGATTGCAGGTGTGGCGCAAGGTGGGCGTCGAGACGTGCGAGGGCGTGCACGAGGTCGATGGGGTTGGCGGGGTGGACAGGGTGGTCGCGGTTGAGGAAATAGTGTAGGGTGGTGTGGCAGAGCCAGTTCATGGCGTGACAGTATTTCAGGCCGCCTGTGGGCGTCTCGCAGAGCGGCGGGAGGTCGAGGTCGAAGTCGAGGTCTGTGGCGTTTGGGGGGCGGTCAAAGGCGAGGGAAAGCAGCGTGTCCTGCCACACCGTTGCCATGCTGACGGGAGTTAGCGGGGTACATTGGAGTCTGGGGACATTCATGCTTGCTTCTTCGGAAATACACTCAGACAAAAAGGGGGTGTCAACTGACCGCAACGTTGATTCTTCACTGGTGGAAATCCCCATGCTTACTTTGCGCTGATGTGGGACTAAGCACTTAGCAAGCCGCACTGTTGTGCCGCCTAGCACCCATGATGCCTGTGGCTTCATGTTATTCTGCAGGACATAGCCCAGCAGTAGCAGAGTCTGTAGAGCGTACTTTGACGGTCGAGCGAGGTAGTCGTTTGCGCGGAGAGTCTCAAATGCCAGTGTTACTGTGCATAGTTAGTCAAATCTCAGGTTCGTTCTGTTCTTCGCTGCCGAAAGAAGAAAAGTGAGGGAGAGAACGAAGAAGGGGGGGGAAGAGACGTACTGTGAGTCTGTGTCAAGCTATATCGCACTCGCAGCGGCAGGTCGGAAAATTGTGCGCCCGAAGCCAGAATTGCATGAATCAGCGGCACCCGCTGCGCATCCTCCTCTCCACCCACGCTTGCCGTCCCGCCCTCCAAGCGCCTCGTCATAAAGCCACACATAAAGCCCTCCATCTCATCCAAATTGTACGTGATGCTGACAAACGGATGCACATGCGCGCGGTGCATTTCGAACAGCGCCGTCAGCGTTTTATCACACGGCAACGTCGCCGCAACGCTCGCCGCCGATCCAGACTCGCTCGCCGCAGGACTCGCCCCGAGCAGCGGCAGCAGCCCCGTCTGGAAGGCCGACTTGTGCGCCGCGCTCGGCGCTCGGGTGGGCCATGACAGCGCGCCCATGGCGGTCTCGGGCGGCGGGGACGTGCTGTGGGCGGAACTCTGCGGAGACACGGATGCGGGCGGGCATGGAATACTCTGGGCGGCAGGCGAGGACACGGGTGCAGCAGGTGGCCGCAGGGTGTATTGGCAGAGGTCGGCGTGGCCGCGCTTCACACATGTCGAGCACGGATGCTCCTTGTTACACCGCACTTTGCGCTCGCGACACGGCAGACACGATTTTCGGGCGCGGGCTTGTTGGCGGATGCGCAAGAGGTCTTTGAGGCTGGTTGCACTGGCAGGCAAGTGGCCGCTATCTGTCATTTTTGCGTTTGCTAGTATGGCTTATCTGTTCTCGATCCTAGAGAGAAGCAAGAAATCAGGAAAGCCATGGTCTTTCATTTCAAGGTTTCCCGGATGGATCCAACACAAAGGCAACAAGGTTCAGGGTAGCTAAGCTTTCAAGGATCACATTCTAAACTTCTTTGGGGTTAATAACACATACCCTAACCCTTGTCCGCAATGCAACGCTGCGGCTTTTCCCAATGGCGGGCTAGAAAGCGAAGGAGATGGAAGGCTACATTCTCTTTGTCCGACAAGCGAACAAATCGCCTCCCTGGACCTCACGTGAGGGTGTATCGGGAGCAGTCACAGGCTCCATGAATCAACCAACAACGTTCGGTACAGTGACACCTAAGCTACAGTAACACGTATGTAGGAATTGGATGATGGAGGCGAAAAAAACAAGCAATGACCGCATCTGGAAGAATAAAGCGGGGCGCGGAATCGGACTCGGTCACTGCCATTAATGGCCGAGCTAAAGGGGGGAGCATTCTTTTTTGGTTACATGACAGGATTTTGTGTTTAAAATCCAACCTGGTATATATTTTAACCCTATTTTTAACCCCTGCAATACAAGTACAGCTCCTCCGTTGCCTACTTCTTCTTGGACGGCCGCGCGTTCTTGAGCCGCTTCTTCTCTTTTTCAATTCTGCCCTTGCGCACATCGTCGATGCCCTTGATCTCCTTTCTGCTACCAGGTCCGTCACGGAACCGGCCCACCCGGTTCTCTCGCGCCTCCGCCACCCGCTTCTTGCGCACGTGGTAGTCGTCTCTGAACTTGTCAGCGTCCTTGGGCGCCTTCTCCTGCTTGTGCTTGAAGCGGCCGCCGCCCATGGCATTGCCGCTGTTGCCACGCACGTCGCTGATGGCCAGGCGTGCCATTCCGGGCTTCTCGACGTCGCCCGTGCGCGGCAGACTGACGTGGTGCGCCTTCTTCCACTTGTCGAAGCGGCCGCTCTGGAAGGACGCGGCAATCTTGACGCCCGACTCGCCCGTAATCATCTTGGAGCCGCGCGAACCGTCTTCATCGTTGGCGCGCGCCACGTACTTGCGCTGCTTCTTGTCCCAGCGCATGCCCGATGCGCGCGTCGGTACACCAAAGCCCTTGGCGCCCTCGTCATTGGTCAAGTCCATGGTGACGGCGCGCGCTGCCTCAACGAAGCTGCTCATCTGAGATCCAGAGTGCACGCCATATCCGCGCTCTTCGGCGGCGTTGAGCGTGCGCGGTGTGTACGACATGAATATCTCGGGATCGGCAAAGGACGACTGCGATTTGCGCTGCGCCTTAGGGTCTGAGATTGTGACTTCCAGGTCGTCGTCAGAATCGGCCGCTTGTTCGGGGTCCGAGTCCATATCGGCGTCATCCTCTTCCATGTCGTCATCATCGCTGTCAGCCGGGGCCTTTTGTGTCGGCACATCGTCGTCCATGTCCACGTCCTCATCTTCTGTCTTCTTGGCTTGTCTGTGTTTAGGAATCACCTTGCGGCGAATCTCCCGCATCACTTCCAACGCCTCAGCGCTCGAGTTCTTGCCGCCCCGCGCCACTTCAAAGATGGTTTCGGGCGGTCTGTACCCGCTGATTTTGGCAAGCATCTGCGTTAGCGCCTGGCTGTCTGGGTTGTTGTCAATACCAAACTTGAGGTTCAGTTGCGTCCACTCCTCCGAGGCAATCAGCTCCTTTGCGCGCTTGGCGCTCTGCGCAGACGCACTGTGCCGCGTTTTCATGTACAACTTCTCGGCCTTCTCCGACACTGTGCGAATGGCCATCATGTCGGCCGATTCACTGACCACCTTAGCAACCCATTCGTGGTTGTCTTCAATATTGCGCCGCTTTAATGAGCCAACTACAACGTCCTGTGCAAAGTTTACATTGGCCTTGCTCTGGCCAACAATCAGTTGCCGGCCCAGGAAAAGCTGCAGGTCAATTAGATATGGCGCATCCACATCACGAACCAGGCTGTACGCCCAACCAGTCTGGCCGGCACGGGCTGTACGACCGACTCTGTGCACAAACACCTTGGGCTGCGGCGGGAAATCGTAGTTGATAACGTTCTTCAAAACAGGGATATCAATACCACGAGCAGCAACGTCCGTCACCACTAAAATGTTGGTGCGGCCGCAGCGGAAGTTTTCGACTTGTATGCGACGCGCCTCCTGGTCCAGGGAACCGTAGACATAAGACACAGCAAAGCCAGCATGCTGCAAAAGATCCGAAAGATACTCGACACGGTGTTTGGTAGCGGCAAAGATGATGGTCGAGTGCTCGGTAGGCTTACCCTTGCCAAAGGCATCGGGGTTGGCTTTGCGCTTCTTTCCATTGTCAAACTGGCGCTTAGCACCCTCAGGCGTACCCGTCGGCATCTCAATAACATCGTGCAAAACATGTAGCAGCGCACCCTCCTTCTCTTCAGCTTTGATTGTGAAAAAGGCGCTCTGAAGATCGGGAGACACCTTGGTCTCGGCGTCCAGACGGATCAGCTCAGGGTCCTGCAGACCGGCACGCGCAAACTCAACCAGCGATGCAGGCAGTGTAGCAGAAAACAGCAGAGTCTGTCGGTTCAGCGGCAGAGCATGCAGAATCTCTGTCAGTTGCACGGCAAACCCCATTTCAAACAGACGATCGGCCTCATCAAAGACCACGTATTGGATCGAGCTCAGGTCCAGGTTCATCTCGACCTTGAGATGCAGAAAACGACCGGGTGTGGCAATGACAATGTCTGGGTTGGACGCCATCATGGAAAACTGCTCTTCCAGACTGTCACCACCAACAAGCAGTACGCTCTTTAGGTCGGTGCCCTTGCCAAATTCCTTGACGACCTTGAGCGTCTGGATGGCCAGTTCACGTGACGGCGACATGATCAGGGCACGCGCACCAACGCGCGCGCTGTGCTGCTTGAGCCGCTCAATCATGGGAATCACAAAGGCCGCCGTCTTACCTGAACCAGTCCGGGCCATACCGACGACGTCCTTCTTGGACAAGATAACGGGGATCGTCTTGCGTTGAATCGGCGTGGGGACGGAGAAGCCTTTCTTGGTGATGGCCTTGAGCAGGTTGGCGTTGAGGCCTAGAATAAATGTTAGATAGCTCATACACATAACGGAATCAAGACAATAGCAACGTACCCATGGCCTGGAAACCACCACCCTTCTTGACACTCTTGCCCTGCAAGTTTGTCGTCTTGCGGAACTGCGCGGCCTGGCGCAGAGCAATAAAAGCCTCGTCATCGTCTTCACCCTCTTCTCCCGCCGCTTGGTCCATCATGCCGTCGAAATCAAAGCCATATTCAGCGTTTTCGGCCTCGATGTTGATGTTCTTCTTCTTGCCGGTGGCTGCATTGTCATGATCGTCGGTGTAGAGAGAATCGAAGATATCGACCTCATTTTCCGAGGGTGTCGGCGAAGCTCCGCGACGGCCCATCTTGATTTTCCGTTTAATGTGAAATATAAACAAAAGAGCACGAAGACGTAAAGGGAATCCAAAGGCACAAAGAACCCGTCTTTGCCTCTTTTTCAAGCCCGCTAGAATTTTAGAAGGTATTGCCCAGAAAAAATATTATCGTTATCGCGTTATCGATAAGCATCCTGGTTAGCGTAAGACCCGGCGCATTCAGGTATAAGGCTTGATGTTATTTCTAGTGATTCCACGTCTGTATGTTGGATTCTACTCAATTACTCACATCAAAACCAGCATCTCAACATGGGGTTTAAGAAGATTTCCTCCGCGGCCCCGGAAAAGAAAGAGCCGGAAAAGACCGACGCCGATGCGCTCGAAGCACTGAATGCGCTCGACAGTGAGGCTAAAGAATTCGACAAAGTACGCAGGCCGTCTGCCACCAAAACCAGGCTATCTGTCTAACCGTCAGCTAACCTTTTTTCATTTTCTCCCAGGATGCTGAAATCGACCGCATTCTCCGCGCTTTTCGCCTCGATGCCTACGCCGTGCTCGACCTGCAACCGGGCGTGGCCGAATCCGACATCAAAATGGCGTACCGCAAGAAATCGCTGCTCATCCACCCTGACAAGACACGTAACCCACAGGCTCCAGAAGCCTTTGACCGGCTGAAAAAAGCACAGGTCGAGCTGATGGACGAGAAGCACCGGGCGCGACTGGACGAGTCGATTGCCGATGCGCGGCGGCTACTGATTCGCGAAAACAAGTGGACGGTGCACAGCGAGGAACTCAAGACGCCCGAGTTTGCCAAAATGTGGCGCGACAAGACGCGCCTTGTGCTGATCGAGGAGGAACACCGTCGCAGACGCCAGGCAAAGGTGCAGATGGAAGAAGAGGGCAGAGAGAAGAAGAAACAGGAAGAGGCTCTCGAGGAGCGCAAGCGCAAGAGACAGCACGAGCAGGACTGGGAGGCTACGAGAGATGAGCGCATATCCAGCTGGCGCAAGTTCCAGAAGAAGAAATCAGGCGACGAAGAAAAGAAGCGCAAAAAGATGAAGCCTATCGGCTAAGTTTTCAGTCTTTTGGAATATGACGATGCATGATTTAGGATACCACGAAATTACTCCAATATTAGCTATAATACACGGCTACGTTTCTTTGTTTGTATTTTGTGTTTGTGATATTGCATAAGCCCAAATAATTGTTTCTTTTTATTTACCAACGCCGTAAACTACCCAGAAAATCAAAACTATGTATGTACATATATATATAAATGAATAAAAAAGCATCAAGTCGTTCGTAGCAAACCCCGCTAACCCTAAGCCTTTGGGGGGTTCTTCTTCTTGTACGCAATGAACCGCGACAGATTCATCACCACCTCTTCCGCTCTTGTGCGCAGTTCCGCCGTAGCAGGGTCTTTCTTGTGAATACCCTTGAGCATAGCCTTGACCTTTCCACTGTTATCCTCCAGATGCTTCAAGAACCCGTCCTTCCAAAACACCTCGCGGTCACACTCGAGCTCCTCATCACCGTAAATGTCAAAGATCTGGTTAAGCGCCTCGACTGCATCGACGGCCGGCGTCTCAGGCAGCTGCGACACCAGCGTCATTAGGAAAATCCCAATCTCGCGGTTCCGCGCCACCGGCGCCGGTGACAGAGCCAGCTGGCCCAGCACGCCAATGCACTTGACGCCCAGGCTTTGGAATGGGTCCTTGGGGCCCTCGACCTTGTTCGCCGCCGCGGCTGCCGCCATGCCACGCGTCGCCTGGTACAGCGCAATGAACTTGGTATGTTCGGTACCGTTGTACGGCACGGCCTGCTTGAGCACGCGAGCGACGGCCCAGGCGAGACTAGTCACGTTGGTGGCGAGTTCGATGTCGGCAGTGTCGGTGGCCAGGGTGGTAGCGATGGCGGTCTCCCACACGCGCGCGGCAATCGGGGTCCATGTCGCGAGGATGGCGGCGTTGTGGCCGTCGGCAAAGTCCAGGCATGACAGCGACCAGGCCAGGTTGTTCAGCGCCGACAGCGCGTGCGATTTAACGCGAATGTGCTCCTCGGAGTCGGTAGGCAGCGCGCTGAGACGGAGCATCTGCGGGGTGGCTTTCTGCAGCAGGGCGGCCAGGGTGGGCAAATCGTCGATGGCATCTTCGGCATCGGAACCGGCGACGTGGGCAAGGTCTTCAAGCATGGCTTCCTCGTCCATGGAATCGTCGTCTTCTTCCTTGTCGCGGTCGCCTGAGTCAGAGAGGACATCTTCGTCCAGGTCCTTTTCCTCCTCGTCCTCATCCATCTTGGTGTCCTCGGCAACGCCAGGGTCAGCCTTTTGCGCGCCCTCAAAGACATTGATGATGCTAGTACCAATGGATGCAAGGATCTCCAACGCCAGCTTGACGACCTCGTCGGGTGCGTTCCATTCCTCGCCCTCATCAGGCTTCTTCTGTCCGGCGTCGTAGTCCTGGAGGGTGCGAGCCAGGCGGCGGATCAGAACTTCGTCGGTGGCATCATCTCTGCCGGGGTTGCGGTCGTTCCACTCCATGGTCTCAAAAATGTTGTGCAAGACGCCGCAGGCCAGGACGGACGAGGCTCCATCGATGTCCTTGAGAGACATGAGCAGCTGGAAAACGCCCGGGGTAGCCAGGATCTTTTCGCACATTTCGCGGTTGTCCTCGGTGAGAGTCATGAGGCAAGTCATTACTTCATCGGCCGTGTTAGGGTCGGTGGACTCTTGCGACATGAGGGTCAAGAGGAAGTTGATGATTTTGGGGCTGGCCACAACCTTGGCCCAGATCTCCTCAGACGCCTCGGCCAGAGTGGCAGTGATGCTGCTGATGGCTCTAGAAATGCGCCACACGATAGCCTGCTGGCCCTTGGTGGCAGAGGTGAAGGGAGTTTCTTTGGAGCCCAGGGTTTCAAGGATCTGGAGCAGTCAGTAAAAGGCCCACCAACTGCGATAGGAACTCAAACAAACTCACCGTTGTGCAGGCATACTCAACAGCCGTCAGGATATCCTTGCGGAACAAGTGCACAGAGAAGCCGGCATCCTCCTCCTCGGCCAGAATCTTGATAATCTCCCAGCCCGACGCTCTGCTATCCACGCTGGCATCTGTCAGAGTCTCCGTCATGACAATGTGCACCAGCTGCTCGCGCAGCATCAACTTGCGAACCTTTTCATTGCTGATGATGTTTGCCACGGCCGACGCCGCCACTGACCGCGACTTGGGGTCGGGCGCCTGCAGCTCCTTGAGAATGGGCAGTACTTTTTGTTCGCGCAGAGCAACCAGTTCCGGGTCGGTGGGCGGCTTGGGCTTGCGTTCCATAGGGCCGCCGCGACGGGAAGCACGGCTCGGTCTCGATTTGCCCATTGTGAAGAATGGAAAAAATGATTGTTGTATAATGGAGATTAAGAATGAAACTCTACAAGCTTGTCGTTCTCAGCTAAGAGTATGTATATAAAATTTTGCTTCCCCGATTTGGATGTACAAAGTGGAGCCCCCAACAAGGTTCTTCTTCTTCATCCCCACTTGTCGGTTGTAGTGTGGCGTTTTCCGATTGCACTTGGGAATTTGTGGGGAGCAAACGCCAATACGTACTAAAAGCTCCTGGATTGACTTCATCCAGGAACACGGGCTTTGGGAAATCCCTAGGTTGCAGCAGAATTAAATACCAAGTATACAGAGTATGCAATGTATGTACACAAGGACAACCTGGCTCCGTGATCGATCGCCAGATACAACTATGATGGTACATAGTACGTAGTATGTATGCTGATTTTTCCATGCGGAATTGTCTTTAGCCGCTTCTGTAATGCTGATAATGTCTGCTCGGCTTGGCGGCCCGCTAAACCTTGCCTTGTCCCACTGAAAAACCCCTCTGTAAGCTCAAGCTTTCCAGGCCGTATGACGCCCCATAATTTCATACATACATAAGTGCTCCATAGTACACAATATCACAAGGATCTTGAGGACAGCAAGGTTAGGTTTTCAAAGCTTAGACGATACACCCCAACCCGCAAGCTTCAATTTCACGGCTGGGTGACAGCCTTCTGCTGCCTCAAACTCATGTTTTATCTCACTTCATTCCTTATCCTTATTCTCCCTACCATCACAACTCTTCCTCGATTCTAATCTGATCTCTGCCGTAGAATTCCACCGTCTCCCCTCCCAATGATTCCACGTTTCTTTTGTTCTCCCGCTATTTTCATCATTACATCATTCTTTTCTCTTTAACTCTTCTCTCCCCTGTTCGCCCCCCCCCCGAAAAAGGAAACCTGCTCCTCTTTTTCAACCGCCCCTTCTCAGAATGGCCGGCCTCTTTTCCTTTTCCGCCGGCGCCGACGATCTCGGCAAAAAGAACGACGATCTCCCGCGCCGCGTCCCCATTGGATCCTCCTCCTCTGCAAAATGGCCCGCTGCCAATTCCCGAAAACGCTCCATGCGCCGCATGGCCGCCATGGCTCTCGGTGCTTTCGTGGTATATATGGGCTTCTCGGCTCTGACTGCACGCCACTACTCGGTCGACAGTCCGTTCTACCAGAAATCCGACCAATTTGACCGACTGTCCAGCCCCGGCGCCGGCATCTGGGGGTCCCATATGCCGCTCACCGGAGCGCCTCCGCCACGCGGTTTCGACGATCCCGCGCCCGATATAAAACCCGCTGAAATCATCTCGACAAACCCCAACGCACCGACATCCCCAGACGGTGCCGGTCGACCGCATTCGTTCAACGGGCCGTTCAAGTTTGAAAATCTGGCACACACACTGCTGGGAATCGGTCGCACGGGCGGTACTTCGCTAAAGAACAAAAACGTGCTATTTGCTGCCGGTAGCTACCGCAGCGCGGCGGCCCTGATTCCGCTGGCGTGCAAAATGAGCAATGAGTTGAGCAATTATGTACACTTTGCGCTGGTTAGCAAAGACGACATGGACATCCAGACTCTACGGGAAATAAACGGCGCAAGTGAAGGCTGCAAAGTCATTTTCCACGATGCTCGACCGGATCACACTCAAATCTCATCGACGGCACGCATGCAGACCGCTGCGGGCCGTGCTCTCTGTAGGTTTCACAAGCCGCTTCTTGACTAAGAGCTCTGCTAACCGAACAGACCACATCAACAAATACATGCACCCGCAGGTCGTCATTATCGACGGCTCCGACGCCGAAGAAGGCTTCTTCCTCAACGGCTTCCGCCACTATGCCTCGGAAGCCGCTATCCCTGTGATCCAACTCCCCGAACACGCCGCGCAAAACTTGCCGTTCCTAGCCACTCTCGACAGCGCCGCGCTGCGCCACTGGCACCAGGCCCATGTTGACATTGTCGTACAGGCGCCGCATGACGGCGTCGGCGGCCTGATCCGACTACTACAGTCGCTCAGCCGTGCCGACTTTGCCGGGCTGCCTGTGCCGCATCTGACGATTGAGATGCCGCGCAATATTGATGCGGCAGCGCGTGAGTTCCTTGTTAACTTCCGGTGGCCGCCGGCGGGTGTGGCGTCAGAGGCGGGCGGCAAGATGTTCACTGTCAGACATCGCGTGTCGGGTGCGTACATGAGCGCTGCCGAGAGCGCCGCGAGACTGATGGAGTCATTTTGGCCGACGAATCTGCAGCTCTCGCATGTGCTGCTGCTCTCGCCGCAGACGCAGGTCTCGCGCTTCTTTTTCCAGTGTATGTAGTTAATCCTGTTGTCTGCCAGCTTTTGAATATCTCTCTGGGGTCTAACATGAAACCACGTGGCGCAGACGTGCATTACGCCCTACTGCACTACCGCTACTCACAGCAAGCCGCGTCGCAGTCCTGGGATGCCCGGCTGCTGGGCATCAGCCTCGACTATCCCGCGGCCTACCTCAACGGAACTGGGCCATTCGAACCGCCGCAAAACATCGTGACCACACGCCGCGGCGAGCGCATCGAGGAGTCGTTTCTCTGGCAAGCACCAAACAGCAATGCAGTGCTAATTTACGGTGACAAATGGGCCGAGCTGCACGGGCTAGTATCCAAGCTGAGCCAGCCCACGACAGTTAATGGCGTTGCCACAACAGTTGGCGCGGCGCTGCCACCAGCTATCCACAAGTCGCACCCGTCGTGGCTGGAGTACGTGCTGCTGCTGTGTCGCATCCGCGGATACGTGACGCTGTATCCGAGCTTTGAGACTGCTCGGACAGTGGCGTCGGTGCATGCCGAGCGGTACACTGCGCCCGAGGAGTCTTTGCCGGACGAGGCAGCGGAAAACTCAATTCGCGCTGCGGGTGTCGAAGTGCCGCTGAACATTGGATCGATGGTAACCAGCCTGGACACGCTGGCGGACGGCGTGTTGCCGTCATTGTCGGATGTGCATATTCTGGACTGGGAGGGACGGGTGGCTAAAGTCACCGAGCTGAACGATAAGTCACGCGAGTTTATGCACAAATTCCGGTCGGAATACGGGCGGTGTGGGCCGGAGAATCCGATTCGGTCCCGCAGTCAGGGATCGGTGGAGGATTTGTTTTGCTTAAACAAGGCCATGTAAGGTACAACTGCATATATAAGCTTGCATATCTGAATTTCAAATACATACATACATCTGATCTGATTGTTAGACGAAGCCACATGGAAAGCCTTATACTTATGCAAGCAATAAAGACATGTGCCACCCAAACCTGCAGATCTTGCATCATCCGGCATTATTATAGGCCACGATTATGTCATCTCAATCAACTTCAATCTTCAAGCATCGCCAGTAAGCTCGACAGTTTGTCTTCTCGATTCGAGATGCTCCCAATCACCAGTAAAACAACACAGGTAGCCATGATGGACACAGAAACCATTCCAATGACGATTTGTGTTTTCCAACCAGTCTGCACGATGGCGGCTTTGCGGGCGTATTTGTTGCACGTATCTTGAGATGCCGTTAGCGTTTCTCTTGCTTTCTGCAGTACAGTAAAAATGGACAAAGGAGCCTCTGTGCGAGTCTTGGAAGGGAGCGAAAGGTTCTGTAAACAAAGATGGTACGGGGGAGCATCCATACCAATGTAGTTGGCCAGCCCAACAAGTAGCACAGAAAAGGACAGCGCCCAAAATATAGCGCCCAACGGCGTTGCGATTTTCAGCTCCAGCTCTGACGGCTCTGATTTGAGATGGAACGACAGTACTATCGCTACCGACACTACAGTTGTGTACATGGACAACTTGAGGTACGACAAGAAGGCTAGGCAATAGTCAATGCTTATCCAGCTAGAGTCCAGCAGGCAAAAGAAAAAAGACTTACTGCGCTCGTTCGCACAATGGTCGCGCGCATCTGAAGATTCATTCGTCACAAGCAGTGGCCCAAGAAGAGGCGCGTGGAAGAATGCTTCAGTGTTAGGGTCACTGGCTCTTGGTCAATTGACTTTCTTGTGCAAGGCACCGAAATTCACGCAGAGTATATACTAGGCGGCTATAACATACAGCTCAAGCAGATCGTCTACATCAAGGCCCCCTAGAACCTTGTTTATGGGCTCCGTACAGTTCCTCTTGAAGCTCATGATTGAAGCTCGTGTTGGGGTGTATGTATATAATAAATCGCAAAATCAAGATTTAAGGCAAAAAGTGAGGCAATGTCTGAAGGTGCAGAGGCGTGAATCAAAAGAAGCAAGGCTTAGCAAGTATATATTCGAGGTATATACAGACCCTAACTACTACTGTCTAACCCTAACTATCATTTCAAGCAATCTTGCATGGAACAAACTTGGTGTGTAATATTACATGTCTTGTACTTGAAATCCTAGAACTACTACTACTACTACGAAGGCTCCATCAGCATCTTTCAAACACTCTGTACAATCCCTTTAGGTTGGCCACTTCAACTATACCTTGCCGCTCCATCGCCCGCGTTGCCACCAACCTCGCCTTGAATGCTGGGAAAAGAACATGCTCAAGTGCCGTACGCACATGGTTCCGCCGCTCCGCCACTTCAGCGTCAATCTCCTCTCTAGCCAGAGCCTCTTTATCATGCGGATACTGCGGCAACTGCTCCGGCGCATAGTACATTGCCAGCTCCCGAAGAAACGTTTCAAAGCACGGCTTTTCCTCGGTCCAGTTGACCCCCGGTCCAAGCCGGAGCAGAAAATAACTCAGCTTGGACAGCGGCGGCGTGTAACCCTTGATGAGCAGCGGCACTGACACAAGCTCGCCCGTCGGCGTGATTTCCAGGCTAAAGTACTCAAGCAGCATTTCGCGCCGCTCAATCAGTTGACTGGCGACTTTATCAACAAGCAGGTCCGCGTCGAATTCGTCACCGGCTGTGGCGTTGCTGGCCTCTGCCTCGGCTGCAATACGCATTGTGGCGCGCAGGTCGAGTGGCGGCTTGAAGCGGATTATACCAAAGTTGCCAAAGTCTGTGAGACCAATCTGGTAAAAGAATTCATAGCTTGCCAGGCCATAGTCGATCAGGAAAAGCCGGACGCCGCTCTGGATGGCCGCCAGCCGCTTCGTCTCGTCAACCACGCCGACAAAGGTGAGATTGCCCAGAATCTCCGTCAGCTCGTTGCTCATCCCGCCACGCACCTCGGCGCGCAGTTCTTTGACGCTGCGCAGACTGCACTTGGTCGGCTCACGCTCGTTAACCATGTACTCTGGCACCTCAGCATTCTCACCCGCCTCTGCCATGGGTGTGTCGTCGTCGTTTAGTGCGGATGCATCAGGCTGAATTTGACTAGTCGTAAACATGGTTGTGATTTTGCGTGCACTGTTGTCAGTACGCACGAGGCTGTTGGAGTATCTGCGCCTCTTTGTTGACGGGCCAGGCGTACTTGTGGACGTATTTTCATCATCATTCCGTGATTTTGAAGAAGCCGGTGCAGAAACTCCAGGCAGCAGCGTCTGGGTCATAAAGTTGCGACTCTTATCATGCTCTGAAAGTTTGGCGCTGATAGCATCGCAGATGGACTGGACGATTTCATCTTCATTGAGAAAATGGACTTCACGCTTCGTTGGGTGCACATTTACGTCGACTCTTGCAGGGTCGATTTCCAGGCTGAGGTAAATAAAAGGGTGGCCACCTTTAGGTAGATACGGCGCGTACGTTTGCTCGAGGGCCTTGCGGATAGCAGTGCTTTCAACACACCGGTGGTTAATGAACAGGAGAAGTGTAGTTTTCTTGTGGCTGTAGTTTGCGTTGGTAGCATAGCCACTCGCTTGGTAGCCCCATCTAGCCTCGGCTGAATTGAACTGTATAAGTTCTTCCGATACAGATGAGCCATAGACCTGGCCGATTCTGTCTGTTGTTGAAGCATTTGCTACTATCGCTAAACCGGCTGAGGATTCTCCCTGTTTTCTGCATGAAAAGGCAACATGAGAGCAGTGGATTGAATAGCGGCTGACCATGTCCAGAATCTTGTTGTACTCTTCGGCGGGTGACCGAAACGCGCGGCGTCTGGTCGGGACATTGTAAAACATGTCTTCGACCTTGATTGTTGTCCCGGGCCGACCCGCAACTGGCTTGGGCTCAGCCGACTGCCCGGGCTTTGCCGGTGCTAGCTTGGCATTCTGATATACAGCTTGCCAAGCGACGGGAGAATCGCGGGTCTTGGTAATCACTGTCAGATGGGCAACCTGGCTGATGCTTGACAGAGCTTCTCCACGGAAGCCGTAGGTGGTGATGCTGTTTAGGTCTTCAAAATCCGTGAGCTTACTTGTTGTATGCCTCTCACAAAGAATAGAAAGGTCTTCCTTCTGTCAAACGGATCATTGTTAGCGCGTGAAAGTGATATGATGGTGTGTGTGGCTGTGAAAAGAAAGACTATCACTGAGCCACACTTCTACTGTAGAATGAAATGGAAAAACCACGAAAAAAATATAAAGAAGAAAGAGAACAACTCACGTCAATCCCAGATCCGTTATCTGAGACCTGAAGAAGCTTAAGCCCTCCTTCTTTGACCAACACCTCTAGCGACGTAGAACCCGCATCAACGGCGTTTTCAATGATTTCTTTCAGCGCATTTACTGGGGCAATGATGATTTCTCCAGCAGCGATTTTGTTGACGACATTGGGGTCAAGGGCCTTTGCAAAAATACAGAATCGTTAGCAATGGAACAGCCATGATTGTTGTGAAGGTGAAGGTGGCGGTGAAGGTAAAATCATGGCTGACTTTAATTCTTTTGGGCTGTGCCTCATTGAGGCCGGATTTTGAAGTCGCATCCATAAGCACTGGCAGGCGTATGATAACGATTTCTAACTGAAATGTAAACAAAGGGAAATCGATTGAAACACAGCAAAATAGGTCGAGGTTGATGAAGTTAGGAGTTGAAAAATGGTGAAATTCTTGATTTTAGTCAACATACTTCGAATTTCGGTCGGTGGTACTAACCCTAAGGCAGGGTTAGTGATTTGGTGACAACCCGATTTCCTTTTTAGGTGTTGTAATGAAGTGAAGTCAGCCTTCACACTCTGTTTGAACAGAATATATTTTCACATAGTAGTACTACATGATAGATACACACCCTTATTTGGTTCATCTACTACTCCCAGTTAACAAACGATAGTTCGCAATATACCTTCTGGTTCGCATCATGTAGTTATATAAAGGGCTCCTAAGTTGTCAGGCTCTATATGTATCTCAATTCCTTGACTCGAAGCTTTAAGTTCTCCTCTTACTCTTCATCCCCATTTCTTCTTTTCTGTGAATCTGGTATGTATCCCGAAACAGAAATAAAGTTAGATGCTTATAAACTCTCTTAACTCCAGTTTCACTCGCAACTTCATGATGCCTGAACACCGCGGTTTCGATAACGTGAGCGATAAGCCTTCAACTCCGAACGAAGACAGTCGAGACGCTTCAAACGAAGATATCCGCGACAACGACATGCCCGATGAAGCCCCCGCTTCATACCCTGATATTCCCGTCAACTCGTCCACTGCCTCCAACAGTGCCACACTAGCACCTGGCAAAACTGCGTTTGTCGAGACAAATGCTGGCACGGACTCTTTTCTTGAGCTTCCCGACGGCATCGAAAGCATGCGCCAGAACCTTGGAAGCTCGCGAAGAAGATTCGAAAGGCTCATGAGGGGGGTAAATAAGAAGTTTGAGATTGTTATGAGCGACGGGGCCGCATCTAACTCTTGAATGGTGCTATGATTGTTGACCGATGCAGCTTAACTTGCCTTGTGGCTCCAAGTTCGCGTACATGGTATTGTTCTTTGTTATATACACTGCTGCCTTGCTTTATCATCCTCAATCCTACATCCCAATTTACACCCACTTCTCATCTTATATCATCGTGCAACGTGGACGCTACCGTATATATACCCCTACAGGTTTCCCTGTTCGCTAGAGACTCTTGTATACAAGATGCGTTGTACAGTCCCAAACTTTCTACTTTAACCTTTTTGAGCATCCAATAATAAGATAAAAGACGCGGCTTTGGCACACATTGGTTTGTTGAAAGAAAGCACGTTAAGCAAATGGATAGATTAAGAAACTATTATACACACAATCCATCGCCGTGGATTATTCAGCACCCCAGTTATTTCGTCCCCGATTCAGTGCAGCCCTGTTCTGTTGACTTTTTACATATCTGGTGCCTCCAGCTTTGAGATCCACTTTGACATCTCGCTGTACTTATCCTCAAATGTCCGCTCAAACTTCTTGCAGTCAATGTATATTTGGTCCGTCTCTTTCCAGTACGCATAGCAGTTTGCGAAAATCTGCCGCACATCGGCCGAAAACTCGTCCGCGCTCTTGTACTCGTGACGCTCCATCTTGGCCCGGATTGTGCCCAGGTCCATCGGCCGCTTCACTTTTTCAAGATAGTCCGGCACGCCGTCAACAACCGGGTCAACAGGCTGCTTAAAGGGCTTAACCAGGCGTGTCCAAAAACCTACGCAACAACGTATTGTTAGCAAGCGATGCTGCATCACCACACATAAAACAGTAGTACGCAAGGGAACCCACCTGGACCGCTGAGCATTCGGTGCAGCAAGTCGGCGCAAAAGTTGACCTTGGGGTCCGGTCCTGGCGCGACCTTTACTAGGCCATTGGTGCGCTTCTTTTCCGTTGGCGCGTTGCCTGGTTGCACAAAGGTCTTTTTGAGCATATTCGGCCGAGGCGTCGACGAAGTCAGGCTAGGGCGTCGTTTCCGTGGATTGTTACCGAAATCGGCTGTGCCGCCCATCTGGACCGAATTTCCACGCGCACGCTTGTGCGCGCGCTGGCCATCATCCATGCCATGGCTGTTGGCGTAGGGTGGTCCTGAAGACTTCTTCTCCTTAAGAAGGGTCATCAGGATGATGAGTTCTCCGAGGACATCCTTGGGAAGCGCGTTTACAAAGTCCGACTTGTCGTCGGCATCTCTGACAAACTCTGCTGCCCAGGTGAGCAGTAGCTCGCGAATGTCTGAGCCCTTGGGTGTTTCCTCCCAGACACGAACAATGAGCGGAGCAGCCGGTATTCTGCGCGTCTTTTCCCGCACATAGCACATGGCCTCGATGGTGTGGTCACAGAGGCCATCCACGTCAAGATCCTTGCCCGCTTGCCACAAAGCAATCAAAAGGTCAAAAGTCGGCAGTTCCTCATCAGGAATGACGTCTCCGAGGAAGAGATAGTGCTGTACTAAGGCAAAAACCTCGGGGCGAAGCTTGGGCAGACGGATGATGTTTTCGATGGTCTCTTCGAGAGTGGCGGCAAAGTGCTGCCGAAAGTAGCCTGATGCGGACACTAAAAGGTCTTTCTGAATTCCAAAGGCGATTTCGCTTTCTCCAACCAGGACAACAGCAAATGAAGCATGTGGTTTTCTGTGGGTAAATGTTAGCGTGTGTAACGTGACCAAGTATTCCTTTGATCGCTAATATTAGATCTGCAGCTAACAATGGAAACGTGTTGTGTTGGATCATGAATATACCAGTGCCTTGACCTTGGGGTATCACGCAAATTTCGCCTCGTCATGACTATTGGAAACTTTTGAAGCGTGTTTAGAATGAAGATGGAGGCGGCTGATACAAAGCAGTGATTTTTTGATGCCGGATCAAGACAACCAAATCTTCATGTCAAAGCAACAGGCGATCAACTTACAACCATGAGAAGGAACTTTCTGAAGCCTGAATTGCCGACTTGGTGGCGAAGTTGGCGGCTGTGAAGGCTGACATTGTTGAAGGTGGCGATGAGCTAATGAAGATGCCGGTGAGTAAAATGAAGAGTAAGACTGGTTGAGTTGTGAAGGGGGTGAAAGAAATTTTATAGCCCTCAGAAGAAAGAACAAGTGCTGTTGAGCGGCGGTAGGTGGGCCGTAATGACTATGTGCCTTCCCGGAGTGAATGTTGTGTAGTGGTCTGGTTGAGGTATAACGCGTATGCTTCCCAATTCCGAATCGAAGAAAACAATAGACGGCGAGTTATCCAGACTGGCTTAGTTGTTAGTGAGTAGTGAGAGGCTAAAACGGGCTGAATTGGCGGGATGCAGAATGAGATGTGTGTCACACAAAAAGAAAAGAAACCCACAGCAATGACGGGAAGTGAGTGAAAAAGAGCGACCAGCAAGTATGTACATATGTATGTATGTAGCAGTAGAAAAAAAAAGAGCAGGGACATGAATACGTGAAGTGAAATAAGGGTTGTTATAGTAGAATGGAAATCACGACATCAGACCAGGATGAGAACATTTATAAAACGGAATGAGAGAAGACAAGCAGAGACAACGCAAGGCAAAACAGTAAGCGTCCAGAAGGGCTCTGGCAGATTGGTAGCATTGCATCGTCTTTGGCTTACCTCCAAGCTATTTTCGGGTCTTTTTTCCTTTACTCTTTCTTTTGTAGGAAAGACGTACGGCTTTTAAGAGGTAACCAGTTCAAGTAGCGTGATCAGGGTCCGTCATAGTTGTCTCCTTTTCCTTGCACTGTAAAGACTTTTGTTTGTTCGACAACGAGACACAAGAAATGACAGGCATGTGCTTGTGCTGGTTTCTTCTGTTTTCAGACCTGGAGCTGCCGACTGACTAAGGGAGAGACAGGTCTTTAGGATTTTCAACCTTTATATATGCATGTATGCATATAGAAGTGTTCAAAAAGAAAGTCGTGATGAGTCTGAAATGTCTACAAGGAGATGGGAAAAGGCAAGAAAAATGAGGGTTGACAGAGTGGCTGGTGTAGTTGAGGGAAACATTACTTATAGCGGAATTATGATATTCGAGCACCAACTATAAAACAAAGAATCACTTGTACTTTGTTCTTTTTTCAGACGACGGAAAAAAAATAGCGGCTTAGATGGAGAACTTGAGGAGTTATCTGCCTTTTCCTCGCTTGCGGCTTATAGCAATAAGGCGGGCGGTAAAAGGAAAAAAGGACTTGGAAAATATGGAAACCCCGTACCTAAACAACAAGTAGAAATCTAAGTCTCAACAGAGAAGATACAAGATATTTCTGCTTCCGAGATCGATAAGAAAAAGCGAGCGATAAAAACACCGGAGAGCAAGTAAAATGGAAGACAAACGCGAGTAATGTAGACCTGATCGCCCTTTACTCTCAGAAGGGAAGAAAGCTCTTGGGTTTCTTGGTCAGTTGCATCGTATGGTCTGACAATCGAACCATTGACAATTCAAAAACTCCTTCAAAGCCCTTGGTAAATTTCTTCTCAAACCTTTCAGGCGCTGATGTGGCGCTGAGCTGTGGCGCAGGTGGGTCCAGCTTTGTCCAAACTTGTTATGTACATAACAAGCCTTAGTGAGATATTTCAACATGAGATGAGTTTTTCCGACTCAATACATAAATCTTGGGTTGCATTTTGGATGCATGGGCGCACGCACCTTCGCCCAAGTCACGCACAATTGGAAATAGGATTCAGTTTTATCTCCTATAAACAAAGGACCCAAGTTTACAAGTGCCCGTGTGCTTGGACTGGACTGGCAAAACCTGAATAAAAGAAGAGAACAACACTCATGACGTGAAAACGCAACGCCAAAATCTGCCTTTTCTAAGTCTGCAGCGTTGGGCTGGATTATTGACAGAAAGCGTTCATATGCCATCGTGTCAGAGTTGTAGTCAGTCGCATTGTCGCTTAAATCAATTATTCCATCTTGGGAAATACCGAAGCGGCTAATGACTGGTTGATAACGGAGAAGCTCAGGGCCTAATTCATCAGACCATGAAGGCTTCACTTTGTGACACAACAACTTGTATGAAAATGCTAATCCAAGGAACAAGATCGTAAGCTTACCCGGTATTTAGCCATGATGTTGATCAACTACTACTGTATGCACTACTGTACGGGCCATAACCTTGTTCTTCGTATTGCACGGCAAAGCTTGAAGCTATGCATCTAACTATGATCAGTAATTAGAACTCTGTACATACGTATTTACCGGCGTTTGCCGTTAACTTTGCCGACTTGGGTGAAATACAACGGACAACAGCAGCAACAAGGGATATCAGAGCCATCCTTGAAGTCTGCCACCTCATAAATCCAATCATGTCTGAGCTTTCATGTTCATAAAAACGTCGGACGCCATCCCAAAACGGGTGTAAGAATATGGCATTACACGAAGCAACCTCATACGGGGTACTCTTATTTCTCTTTGTGTATGTATGTCCGATATACGTAGTAGAAAAACACCAGAATAAGACCCAACAATACACCGAGGGAAAGTAATCAGATAAAATATCCCTTATGCCGGGCTTATTGAGAGTACATGTATGGTATGTATTATGGTTTAGCTATATGAACAGCGCAACTTACTTGTACATACTCATAGTAACTACACGCTCTATAAGCTTAAACGGGCCTTTTTTTTCTTTCTTCATGTGACGTGGCGCTGGCTAGAACATGTCCATTCTATGTGAGCCATGATCTGATGTTTATCCTCATATGAGTTTTTTTTTCACCCCATTATGATCCTTTACAAGTTCATGAATGCATGAAATAAATTTGTGCTCTCTAAAGTGCCACAGAATCTCAACTTGGCTTAAGTTTCTATAAGCATCTTTCTTGTATTCAATCCTTGAAAAACAGAGAAATAAAGAAACAGGCCAGACTACATATAAAACCACTATCGAGAGTTATCATTGTCGTTTATTTCGCGGACTTTATTGCACGTGCATGCGCGCACGCAAGCAAAATAGGCAAATTTCTTTTTGCTTATTTAATCACCAGATGATGACCTGTTTTGACAGTAGCAGCGTTCAATAATAGTATGAGCTTTTTGACAGACAATGAAGATCACTACCGTGTTGTATAAGATTAGGTTGCGTCGGCCATAATACGACTCTTGTTTTATCAAGGGCTATACCAAGCATGATGGAGAACTGTACTGGAATATTGGAGTGGTCTTGTGGCTTTGGAGAGATATGTAGTAGTATGTAGTAGCACTTCTGTCTGGCAGTGCTTGAGTAAGAGATAAGGATCAGGTGTATGAGGCCCTTTGTGAGCCTAAAAACCCATCATATGATAGGAAGTGACTTGTCAGCGCGTAGGATATACCGCGAGTTTGCGCGGACAAAGTGACGCGCCTGAGATAGAAAGTAGTGTTGCAGATTAAGTCTGGGTCAAGCATCACAATAAGCTCAATCAACCTCCACGATATCTAGTACTATCAGCATGACCCAATCTAGCTTACGATGCTCTTTGCAATAAAGGCATTCATGATGTTCATGGGCAACCTGATTTGAGTACGAGTTTCAGCCTTCGTGAAATAGTTGATGGTGGACTTCAATGTTAAGCCAGCCAGCGACATACTGGTTACATCTTTTCCCCTCCATATATGGCATCGTATACACAAGAATCGCAATCACTAATAGTCTCACTATCAGAAAGCGTCAGCCACATCTATACACAAACCCGAGGAACCATATCAAACCGTTCGAGTGATAGCTTGCGAGAGATCCAACACAGGATATGAGATCTGAGTACACCGAGATACTCATCTTATTATACGAGTTGTGCGATAGTTACCAGACTATGAACGATGGCGGGTAGATCCAACTGGATAGTAATCAAGCAAGAAACTCCATGCACGATAGTTAGTACGCCTTCATCTGTGTTTGAAATTCGCTGCTGAGATCAATGTTCCCGCACTCTGGCAAAGATGGCTGGTTAAACAATTACTTGCACGGCTACGTTTATCCACCGCGAAAACTAGTGTTCAACCAGTCTCGACAACCGTCACAACAACCCATCTCCAGTGACAAGCAGGGCAATCAAGTCTGCGTACAACGTCCGCGCCACTCTCAACATAAACGTAACGATCGATTCTCCTAATAACATGCCAAGACCACAGTCCGGGCATACTCAATTCCAATGGACAAAAGCACAGTGGCATCTTGGCTCAAGGCTTTACGTACATTCATACCACTAGATGACTCTGGCCTGACCTCACCAAAGCTTCCAGACCGTACTCGGCTATCTTCACCGCATCCTGCTCCGCCCCCCTCCTCCCCCCCTTTTATCTATTGGTGATTGTTCTATTCCATATACCCCCGATTTTCGACCCCCGAAACCCCTTCCCAAACGACGTCATCGCTGTTTTCATGCAGATTTGACTGTCTAGCCTTTCTCGGTTAACGGATACCAGAAATATCGAGCAAATATCGACGTCATTCTGGTTGTCTGACACCCCCTCACCCCCCCAAAGAAAAAGGCACTTTATGATGTCGCTACTACTCGTACCAAATACGGCAGAGCAACTCCAGTGCACATGTGTATCATGAGCTTCATCCGATATACCCATGAAGACAATATATCTGCTATCCTGGGCAGCTTTGTCTAGGGAGGGGCGTGGGCTATACCTCTCAGTTCTTTGTGCTCTTTGTGCTGTGTCGTGTTGAACAATACTTTTTTTACTAGATGCGTAAGATTTCCAAAGAGATGTAAAAACACGCCTCATGTGTCCCAGTCAAGCCCTGGTCGACTAAATCAGCTAATCTCGACTTGCTGTCTCTGCTATCCAGCCGTCATGGCCTCCCATATTGGGCAAGGACAGGTACGTCACTAAGAAACAATGAGCTAGATATGTACCGAGCTTGGTATTCTGTGACTCAAGTTCCTTGCTTATTTGTTTATCTGGGTATTTCGTGTCGCATGAGTTTCTTTTTTTCTATCTAGTATACTTAAAGAAAGTGTCACCAATTCACAAACGCGCCTCTTGCACTCAGAGACATCGCTACGTTGCGCCCGATCAGGCAAGCTTGACTCGCTGTCTCTGGTCAATGCAATAGACTTGACTCTTTAGATACGCTATATGACTTTGTGAGAAAGAGAAGAAAAGAAAAGCCGATGTTACTCGAAGGGGGAGTACCGTGGATGGGTGACTTAGTTTTGATGGTCAGTGTAAGAGTACTTCCGAATTACAGTATGGAGAACATTGAATAAAAAAAAAAAAGAAGAAAGAAGAAGAGTGAAAATAAAAGTGATAGTGGCCAAGACAGACTTGCGCCGGCTCCCAAAGAAAACCAAAATAGTGCCGAGGAAGGTTGTGCAAGGGCGACAGAATAGACGGTTGGCTGTAAGTGCTGTATATCTACGCGATGGTGCATTGATGCCTCTACGCCGTCTTCTTTTTGGTAGTTGGGGTATCAACCTTTGACTCACTTGCGTGTCTAGCATAGGTCTAGAGGGTTTCCTGTTTATGTCGCCAGAACACAGGAGAATACCCTAAAAGATTTAGAGTCTACTAGTAATAATCTCTTAGTATCTACTGCGCTACAGAAGCGCACTTCCCAGTCAAGCGAGTACGGCACAATATATTTCCAGAATCAAGGGACCAGTTATGCCGGAGTATCCATCTGTATTCTCCTTTCTCGGACGTTGAATCACCGAGACTGGCATATCAACAGGGTTCAAGACCCGCGTTTCACTTTATGCAAATGCCGCTTCTGCTCTTATTGATGTGTTGACGCAGCGTCCGTCACATTAACGATATATTGGGCTAGCACACAACCTATAGAGTATTGTGCTATAGGTGACGAAAAGAGAGTCCCAGACTCTGGCTCTCTATCTCTTCAAAGGAAAAAAGAAAAGACAAACACTGGTGGTGCATTTGAGTCAGTGTAATATTCACATCACAGCGCACAAAATGTCTATCCTTGGTCTAGAACCGGCGAAAAGGGCGCAAAAGTAAGGCAAGGATTCAGCTGTAATCGGCTCGTAGCGGACTTGAATGCAGTTAGAGTGAGAATAGACACATAAATGTAAACAGAAAGGTCGAGTATCACACTTTATTTAGTATCGTATTGGCCAAAGGCGTGAGAGCAGCAAGGGTAAATTGAGCCAAGAGAGTGTTCGGCGAGGTCTGTAACGGCAGTCCGAATGTTTGTTGCTATAGGGAAGGTCTAGACTAAAGTTATCGTTATGCAGGCAGTTGGTCTCCGTTACCCAAGTGAGTTGGTATGCATGTTATGTGATGCCCAATACCTGGAGCGTTTTTTCATTCTAAATTGGACATGTTAGTTAAAGGTGCGTAGTATTACCGCTCAGGTACTGTCCTCTGGGGGCGGTGTTACACAAGCACAACGCTACAAGTCTAGTGGCATCAAAAGAACGTAAAACTGGACGTAATGAAAATGGAAGAGCAAAATGAGATACAACATGGATAAACACATAGTTTGGCGTTTCTTTCTTCAGTGTACAGCATCTGGGTTGCAACTAATGGGGCGGCCAGACTGTGTGCTAGATATAGCGACAAAGACACGATAGGGCTTTACTTGCTTGTGAAACAGTCAAGTTATAATGCTAGCAAATTCACCAGCCCAGATCGAGGCCGTGAACTTGCTTGAACTGTCATCTTTGGCTGCCTCTGGAAAATCCACGCGTCCTCACCGCCATTCTTAAACGTTAGCCAGCCAAGCAAGAACCTTTGTTGCCGCTCCTCTGCCGATGAGATTCTCGTCAACACTGATAAAAGACCAGGTATAAAATGAAAGAAGAAAAAGGTGCAAAAGGTGCTGGTGAGCATGGGAAAACATATCTATGCAAAAGTGCCGTTTGATAAGGCGCTTCCTTTGCTCTGACCTTGTCTGAGCTTCTGTAGCAAATAAAGACGTGCATAATGAGTTGTCTCTATGCTGTGGTGTATGTTGTGTGTGTGTGTGTGTGTGTGTTTCTCCCGGGTTCTAGATAGACACCACTGTCAGTAGATAAAGCCCAGAGCACAAGAGACTTTCTCAACTATCTACCAATGGATGTTGTGGGAAGTAGGAGGCCGCAAGACGTCAGGAGTAGAGACTTGCAGCTAGAAAAGTCTAGAGAAGCTGTGGAGTTTATTTGTTGTGATGACTTTTAATGGACATAAAAAGAAAAGAATAGAAAAGAAAAGGCGGGCTGTGTATCTGAGACATCTAGCGTTACACAAAGAAGAGTTGCGTATTGTTCTTCCTATCTGTTTCCGTGCGAGCATACCTCTTGTTTCTATCTCTTGGAGGAGGGGGAGGGGGGGGGGGGGGGGGGGGGGGGGGTCATACAGACTGGAAGATATATGTACATGAACAGATCAGCAAAAGCATATACAGGCCAGTAAAAGCATTGAATGAGAAAGAAGATCATACAAATAGTATTATCAAAATAGTCTGGATCATCTACCATACACTGCTCCCTCGAAAGAAAACAAAAGAAAAAATCATGTTTTCCTAGCAATTCCCTCACTTTTCTAGTGTCCGAGACATGCACTTACAAAGACAACACACTCAACCTCCTACTACCTTTTCACAAAGCCATCTCTCTCTCTCACACCCACATTCTCGAGTTTTTTTTTTTTTTTTGGTGT
>CM069899.1:932006-942557 GCA_036034705.1 Thielaviopsis punctulata | reverse complement strand
CCCCCCCCCCCCCCCCCCCAGCAGCGCAACAGGGCGTAAAAATGAAGAAAAATAATCACAAGGCTTCTGCCCTGGACTGAATGGTGTAACGTTGTACGGCACTAGAAGCCCGTCAAGATCTAACCTTACTTTTTCTCATATGAGGCTTGCTCTGTGTGACTGTAGAAGGGTGGCGTCCTTTTTTTTAGGGAGGACTAAGAACAAGCAACGTCCAGGAAAAAAATAATTCATGATTCGGCCCAAACAAGTGATGTTAGTCGCGATTGGACAATATCCATGGATTGGCTTGTTTTTAAGTCCAGGAACTTTCATTGATTTTTAATTTTGGGCATTTTTTCAGCTCACTGACGTCATGCAGACCAGCCTTTAAGTAGACAAAGCCTGAAACGGCTTCAGCCATCGATACAAAACGGGCAAACAAGATTGTACAAAAGTGTCAAATGGAAATCCAGGGGGGGAAACATAAAAAGGAAATAGCAAAAGTAAAAACCAGAAGATGACGTCCTAGAGTCACAAAACTGGGCAGCTGCAAAAACATGATTCCAAAGTATCGTTGCAGAGGGATGCAAAGGGAATTCTTCCTGCAGATCGCTGGTTGGCTTGGTCGGAAAACTTGGGAGAAGAAGAAAAAAAAACAAGGTCAAACTGAAAAATTGGGCTTTATCATCCCAGTTTGTCGGGTCAAGGCCTGTTTGTAGTGCTAGTGGATGGATAGCATGGAGGCACTAAGCAAACTTAGCTTGGGTAGTACACGTACACGGTCTGGTATGTACTACTACAAGTACCAACTTTTGGGCTAGCAAAGAGGGGGATACATGAAGTAGTGCGTGATGTGACGCTCTAGCGCGTTTGGCGCTATAGGGGCGACCAGGCCTAGCGGAGGTTTAGGCTCGATATTTCGAGCCTTCCCGAGGCTCCTGAAGACGTGAAGATAGCGGTGTGAGTTGTTGTTTTCTCCGGTCCTTTGGTTCTAATTTTTATGCATCTTTATCACGTGTATCAGAGAGAGAAATACATGTACGTATGTACATATGTACACAGGAAAAGTGGAGTTGACACTCATACATACATGTACTTGTACAATATATGTACATATGTATACGTATATAGACTAATACATAATAGGTTTCTAGTGGTACACAAAACGGATCTTTTTCGGTGTAACCTACCAGCCATAGAAGGAACGGATGCAGAAGATTTAGGAAGGCAGTAGAAAAGCTCGGATAGATTTTTTTCCTCTTCTGAAAAGGAAAGAGGGGTAGAGAAATGGAGCTAGAGAAAGTGTACTTGTATGGTACATGTATGTACCTGTACATACCAGTACATATTGTACTACATATGTAGTACATAGAGGCGGGGCTTCTTGGATCCAATAGAAGGGGAAAAGAAGAAGCCATCACATGTTTTACCGGAACTTAAAAAACAGAGCAACAAATTAGGAAATCTGAGCCCGACTGACTATCACAAGCAAGAAAAATGTACAAGTACTTGTATGCATGTACACCCACTAAAGAAGACCGGCATGGATTAGGCCCATACAAGTATTGTATTGTATGTATTAGATTCAGGCGTTGAAAGGGACTTCTCTCGGGCTTTAACCCGTTCTGGGATTCCTAAATCGCCCATTTCTCCTGATAGTGTGTAGTGTGCAGTGGCTGCCCGACAAAAAGATGACGTAAAAAGAAAAAGCCGTATCAAATATAAAATTACATAAAATACAGAGCCAAGCTGGCAAAATGTAAACATGCATACATACATACATACATGCATAGAAACAACGATGGGTTTAAGAAATGCAATGCATGTTGTAGAATGTTCTGCACGTGCTTAGCGCTCTTGTCGACCCATTCACAAGATGCACTTTTTTTGCCAAGCTATCGGCTGAATAGCCCAGAGATATGTATGTATGTAGCCCAAGTCAAACGTTGGCCAGCCACTCCTCCTTATTCGCTATCTCAGGGTGAAAGGCGTTGTGCTACTGTGTATGTACATATGCATGTATGGTATTGTTCACCAGAAAGCAAGGAAAAGGAAATACAGGTGGCCAATTTGTTTGCTGGAGAAAAGGAGTCGGTGCAATAGAATGGGGGTATCACTATATGGTAGGATACTCAAACTGTAACCAAGACCTTGTATGTTGCTTCTTTTTGAGGGACCACCGTGGTTCCCATCTGTTGGTGAGCTGAGCTGAGCTGAGCTGGACAACGGGGCCAAACAGGACTTGTAGGCAAGTGTCCCGAGAACCTGGTTAAAGCCCTTGTCGGTTTTTTTTTCAATGTGTAATATGGCCTTTTTAGCGATCTGGGAAGTGACCCAAAATTGGAGGCCTTCCGGATCGTACCGCTTGTGACATAATTAGGGTTCTGCGGTTGCTTTCGTGAACGATGAAGTCATAGGGACATGGAGTAACATGTATGTACATACATATGTACATGGGTACAACTTGTATATATCATAGCATGACGGTATGTCACCAGAAGTGAGCCTTTCAGGCCGTGAGACGCCAAGGGAAGGAAGAGAAAGGGAAGCAAGATGCGGCCCGTATTCTGCAAAATGTCTTTGCTGGACACTTTCAAGCTTAGAGACCCTCTTCTCCTCCACCCCCTACAGCATCTCCTTCTCATCGTTTGCCAGCCGCCAAATCCAGTCCGACATGCGTGCCACCTGCGCCATCCCCCGCACATCATGCACTCTCACCACATCCGCCCCACCCTGCACCGCCGCTGCCACCGTCGCCGCAGTCCCCCACACTCTCTCCCGCGGTTCAACCGTCCCCGTTGCCTTCCCAATGAAACTCTTGCGGCTGGCGCCCACCAGCCACGGTAGGCCCTGCAAGTCCTGCCATGCGCGCAACTCCTGCAGGCCTGCCAGCAGCTGCAAGTTCTGGCGCGGTGTCTTGGCAAATCCCAGACCGGGATCGAGCATGATGCGCCAGCGCCGGATGCCGGCGTCCTGCGCGGCGCGCACGCGCTCCGAAAGACCTGTAGCCACGCCCGAGAGCACGCCATCGAGGTACACGCAGTTTTCGCGGTGCTGCATGGTGGCCGGAGTGCCACGCATGTGCATCAGACACACGGTACAACCAAGCCGCGCCACGGTGGAGAGCATGGCTGGGTCCATGGTCCCCGCAGACACGTCGTTGACAATAGTGGCACCAGCAGCGACAGCGGCTTCAGCAACAGCAGCGCGGTACGTGTCGATGCTGATGGCAACGTTTTGGGCGCAGGGGAGGGCGCGGATAGCGGTGATTGAGGGGACGACGCGGGCGATTTCCTCGGCTGCAGAGATCTCGGGAGTGCCGGGTGCGGTGGATTGCCCGCCAATGTCGAGGATGGTAGCGCCGGAGGCGATGGCGCTGCAGGCGGTTTCGGAAAGGTTGGTGTGGGTGTTTACGCCGCCGTCGGAGAACGAGTCGGGCGTGACGTTGATGATGGCCATAACATGAGTTTTGCGTGTAGCCTTTAGCGAGGAAATCGGGGCAAGAGAACTGCCAAGAGGCGTCAAAGGAGACAGAGCATCGTTAGCAGGGAGCTCATTGAGGTAATCCTGAACGAGCTTCCAGGGCTTGTTGGCATAGAGTGGTTTGTATGGAATGAGTCTGAGAATTAGCAGGCAGCAAGTTGGCGCGGGGACCGAGACTTACTCAGCAAGAGGCCGTAGCACAAATTCTCTCTCGGGGATTCCAATATGAGGAATCTTGAGTCGCTCATTGTCCACTTTACGATCCTCATAGAGCAGGATATCCAGGTCAATGTTCCGCGGGCCTTTGTCTATGACCTTGTACCGCCCCATTGTATTCTCGATATCCTGCAACGCATCCAATAACTCCATAGGCTCTAAGTCTGTTTCAACCTACCATCATTATCAGTTTGCCCACTCCGTCTTCTTAATCCTTATGGTAGACTTACCTCACACGCTCCATTCACAAACCGGTCCTGGTCCAACACATACATCGGCTCCGTTTCCCAGAGACTGCTCGTGCGCAAAACCCGAATGCCGCGCTTGTCCATCTCCCGACACGCGCGCTCAATCTCAGCAAAGCGGTCGCCGAGGTTGCTTCCAAGAGCAATGTAGGCAATTTTCTTGCGGCCATCTTTGACAGGAGCGCTTGAGCCACAGCCTCCTCCACAGCACGCATACGTTCGTATTTGGCGCGAAAGAAAAGTCGCGTGTGAGATTTGAGCGAGTGTCCAAGGCGTGCTGCGAGAGGGGTGAGGGAGTCTTGAAAAGGAAGCGCGGCCCCGCTGATGAAGGCGGGTGGTTTGAGCAGCCAAGTTCAACGGTATTCGATTGCGCATTGTGAGCATAAGTCAATGTGTTTTCAGGTCCTATCAATCTCGTGATGAAGCCATCAAACATATTTTGTTGGTGCATATGTGTTTATCCACTTTTACCAGGGTTCACTAAGGGTTGCTATTCTCAAGGGTTTATGGACCCTAGTCTCGCATTATCCATTCTCCACGGATTTGATTTGGAGAAGCACTTTGTGTCACGCGGCTTAAATCCTGGGCATCCTCGGCCGTCTTAGTGTCAAATGAAAGCCGGCTACAACTTTCTTTTGTGGGAAGCCGAGACGGCTCTTATTTCGGGTTATGCAGCACAACCCACGAATCTTGACAGAACACAATCTGCTTTTTTTTTTTTCTTACTGATGGCCAGTTTTTGCTTCCGAGCTGCATTGCGAGCCAAGCGAACAGAAAGTCTGTTATCTGAATTCTTTTGTCCTTCACCAAGGGGTTTCGCTCTGCTTGCTGAGACGCCAATCACGTGATATACGGGGAGTTCCCTTGGTTTTTTTGCCATGTTCAAGGCCCACAATTAGTCAGGCTTGAGAAAGCCCCGTGATTGGCTCAACTTTGTCCAAGCGCAGCCTCGGTTCGGCTCAAGCAAACAGATCAAGGTGCCCATTGTATTGTTTAGGCGTTTACAGCTGGCTCCTTATACTGGGAAAGCGCTATAAGAGATAATCCGACTACTTGTATGTATGTATGTATATATGTATGTATGTATATATGTATGTATATGTAAAAGAGCGGAATGCAACTCCAATTTAAGCTGGTTCAACTGTAACCTCAACTGCTGCGTCTTGGAAACCAATCAATACACGAAATATATATTCCTGCCCTGGTCGCTTTTTTCTCTTGTTTTTGCTTTCCTCTAACCTTTCGTTTTCTTCATCTTATCTCAATACAAATCACTTATCAGATCTTATCCACAATGGCGTCTCCACGTACGTTTTACCTTCTTCCTCCAATCTTCTCCCCGGTAAAGCTAACCGTCCGCAACTAGAACTCATCCGCACGCCCCTGACCGATGTCTTCAAAATCAACCATCCCATCCTGCTGGCCGGCATGAACGTCGCTGCCGGTCCCAAGCTGGCCGCTGCTGTGACCAACGCCGGTGGTCTGGGTGTTATTGGTGGCATGGGCTACACCCCCAAGATGCTCAAGGAGCAGATTGACGAGCTAAAGTCGTTTTTGAATGACAAGAATGCGCCGTTTGGCGTGGATCTGCTGCTGCCTCAGGTTGGCGGTAATGCGCGCAAGACCAAGTACGTCCAAATTTTCTTTTTACCGCCCTCTCTAGCAACAGCAACCAGAACAACAACAACTACTACTACTACTACTATTCTACAATAACATCAGCAACTAACTCTTCCCAGCTACGATTACACCAAGGGCAAGCTCGACCAGCTCGTCGACGTTATCATCGAGTCCGGCTGCAAACTGTTCGTCTCCGCCGTCGGCGTCCCGCCCAAACACGTCATCGACCGCCTCCACGGCGCCGGCGTCATTTACATGAACATGATTGGCCACCCTAAGCACGTCAAGAAGTGTCTTGACCTGGGCGTTGATATTCTGTGCGCCCAGGGCGGCGAGGGCGGCGGTCACACCGGCGACGTGCCCACCACCGTACTGATCCCCGCCGTCGTCGAGGCCTGCCGCGGCTACAAGTCGCCCGTGACTGGCGGCCCCGTGCAGGTCCTCGCCGCCGGTGGTATCCACAATGGCGCGCTGCTCGCTGCGTCGCTGATGATGGGCGCCACGGGCGTGTGGGTCGGCACGCGGTTCATTCTGACGGACGAGGCCGGCGCGCCGACCGAGCACAAGGAGGCTGTCCGTACCGCCAGCTACGACGACACTATCCGCACGCTCATCTTCACGGGCCGCCCGCTGCGTGTGCGCAAGAACCCGTACATTGTCGATTGGGAGACCAACCGCACCAAGGAGCTCAAGGAGCTGACGGCCCAGGGAAAGCTGCCATACGTAGTCGACCTCGAGAAGCTTGAGAAGGAGAACCCCGATGATGATAGCCTTGAACAGTACCGCCCGTGGCTGATGGGCAAGTGTGCGGCCGTGGTGAATAAGCAGATGAGCGCCAAGGCAGTGGTTGACGAGCTGGTAACGGATGCTGCCAAGGCGATTGAAACGAGTTCCAAGATGATGGTGTCGGTGTCTAAGTTGTAGGCTGTTGAGTAGCTGTGGTTTTGTTTGCTTTGTTTGGATGTCTATGATTCTCATGAACTCGCTTATCGCCTCGAATGCAGAGGCCTGAATTGTTTTATTTGATTCTTGTATACTATGTTTTGTCTCTGTTGTGGCCTGTACTTCTAGAGTATGTCTTTACATAACTGCAAGTTATAAAGAATAAACATCTCAGCCAAGGGCAACTTTGATACAAGCACAACTTCACCCTTTCCCCAGCCCTTTCAACGGAGCTTCAAAGGATGACTAACAGAAAGAAGAAGTACAGGAAAAACATGATATAAAGGAATAGGAAGGAAAAAAAAGAAAAGAGAAATCAACGGAAATGGATATGCCCCCAGAGAAACAACAAAACAACAGAAACCAAGATAGCAACGATAGGAAACTCGTACCACGTGACGTCAGTCCGGCCCGCACCCGTCCGTCCGTCCGTCCGTCTAACAAGAAGTGAAAAAGAAAAAAAAAAAGCATCAAAACATCATAGATAAACCAGCATCTCCATCTTAGTTGCCCAGGTACTGCCGAATCGCGCCCTGCAGCTTCACCGCTCCGTCACCCAGCGCGCTCGTCAGCGACTCCAGATCGTCACCAGCCGTAATGCCAAACTGGCGGATAAAGTCTTTGGCTGCCGTCTCCAAATCGCCGTAGCCCTCGGCCATGTCATCTTCCTCTTCGGGACGGCCAAAGTAGGCGTTGGACGAAATTGCCGTCGCGCCCTCAAAGCCCTGCAGGCGTGTCTTGGCCTCGTTTTGCGCCGACGGGTCAAAGGCGCCCTTGCCAAAGAACTCGTCTGACGAAATGCCCTTTTGCGCTCCAAACTTCTTGCGCGCAAAGTCGTCGCTGTCGTCAACCGGCGCCGCCTTGATCGGTCCCACCGAGCCAAAACCGCCCGCGCTCTTCTTGGCCGCGCTGCTCGAGCCGGCCTTGCTGCCCACCTGACCAAATCCTAATCTGGCAATTCCCATTCCCAGGCGCTCCGTATCAGAAGCAGTCTTTTCACGTGAGCTGGTAGCGCCAAAGCCACCACGGCTAGGGCTGGCCGGAGTCGGAGCCAGGACATTGGAAGCCTCCATCTTGGCCGACTTCTTGGTCGCTTCGGCAGCAGCCTCTTCAGCCTCAGGGTCGTAGCCAAGCTTGGCAATGCGGTCGGCCTCCTCCTTGGCCTTCTTCTCGGCCTCGTCAAAGTCAATGGTATCGGCAACGACCTTCTTGGCTCCCAGCTTAGTCGTGACCTTCTTGGCACCAAGGACATTCTTGCGAGCAGCCGGACCGGTCTTGCGCAGCGCAGCAGAGGTAGTGATGCGAGCAGCGGGCTTGGCAGCTTCACCCTCGGGCTTGGCCAGGGGCGACGACGTTCTAGCAAGAGGCGAGGCAGTGCGGCTGATGACAGGGGGAGTGCTGGTGCGCGAAATGGGAGGAGTGGGCTTCTTGATCGTCGGCTTGTCCCACGAGGAGAAGAAATCGTCGTCGGCTTCGGTACCGGGGGTTTCTGCGTCGGCTTCGGCATCGAGAACAACCTCGTTGGGGAACCTACAGGCCGGTGTGAGCGATAGTACGTGAACGTCTCCTTAAATGCAACTTACTCCTTGGCGTCACGCGCGGCGCGGCGCTTCAGTTCATCCTTGTACTTGGACGCGGTGGCCGAGTGGTACTTGGTCTTGGGGTCCTTGCTGTTAAGGGCAGCCGAGCCGCCGTTCTGCTGGAAGAACTTGGTGGCCGACTCGTTGCCGCCAACCTTCATCATGCGCAATTGGTCCCATTGCCATTCTGGATAGGGCGCATTGTTAATATAAAGCATTTTTAGTTTTGATCGCAGAGTAGAAATTCACGTACGATCGAGGTTGGTCGAGCGCACAAACGAAATGTGCACACCAAGGTTACGGTGGTTAGCAGAGCAGTCGAGGCAGAGATAGATACCGAAAGGCACCGAAGTCCAGGTCGGGTTTTTCTGGCCGCAGTCGAAGCAGATCTGGAATTCATCTGGTTAGCATCAATCGCGACTCAAGCACGGAGGCTGCAGAACCCCAAGGTGCTAAGGCTTGCCCAGTAGGCCGGCCAGGTCGAGGCTAGCCTTTCTCGCTACCGTGAGTTCGATCCATCTCATGTCGAATCAATTGGGCCTCAATTCATACCTTATTCGCCGGCTTCGTCTTCAACTTTTCAAACATCTTCAGCGACTGCTGCTTCGAAGCTAGGCCGCTCATTTTGACTGTGTTCTGGCTGTCGACGGCTTGGTGAATGTACTGGTTAGTTGGCTGGTTGGTTGGTTGGTTGGTTGACTAATTGGCCGGTGTATTGATAGTGCCCAGGAGGGGGTTCTGTAGACGGTAATGTTTACAGGGGATGTAGATGCGCAAGTCACTGAAAGAACGGTGAGGTGAGAGTCTGGGTAGGTAAAGACGGAGAAATCGCAAGTCGAAATAAGAAAAAAAAAAACAACAAAAAAAAGAAAGAATAAAATAAATCAATTGCATGCAAAAAGAGACGCGGTTAATAGAAGAAGGCCAAGCAAAATAAATGCCAGTGGATTTACATAAAGTGCTGCTTTTGCTGCTTCAGGTCAGGGCTTCAGGAGGCTTTGTGTACATGTAGTCGAAGTGAAGGTTAAGGTGGCATGAATAATCCAAAACGGGTCCACAAGGCCCTGTCTTTCTGCCAGGCGGTGAACTGACCATCAAGAAGCTTTCATTGAACGGAAGCTGTATTGTGTATACATACATACATAGTGGTACAAATGTACTTTTGCTGGTGAGCGTGGGGTCACACGGAAAATTACATCTGCCCACTTATAAATTCTTCTTTAACTTAGACATAAACTTTTAGCAACTTAGTCCACTCCATTCAAACAGCCGTAAATCCCCACGATGAGCTGCAGTGCAATTGGTCTTGTGCCAAATTCCCATCGGGCACTAGTTGTTTCTTCGCTTCTGCGCCCCGCTCTCATCAGCGCTCGCTTCTATGCAACACACCATTCGGCTCCCTCGTCCTCTCAAAGCCCGGCTTCGGCTCCGGCTTCGTCCGCGCCCGCCCAACCCCGACGCCGAAGAGTCACGGCATTTAATGATGACGGTCTAGTTCCATGGGCGCAACTTTCCGCTCGTGAAAAGACGTCACGTGCGACACAGCAGACTTTCAATATTGGTCTTGTTGCAGTCGGTGTAGTTCTGACTGTAGGTTGCACACAGCATTTCTTGGTAGATCATGATGAACCTAGCGCTGACTATTGTAGGGTGTGCTTGTATACACATTGTTCGACGAAGTGTTTTCTCCAGAGAGCCGAGTCGCACAGTTTTCACGTGCTGTCTCGTTTGTCAAGAAGGACGCCAGATGTACAGCCATCTTGGGTGATGCCAGTAACATCTGGGCTCATGGCGAAGAAACCACAAACAAGTGGCAACGATCTCGGCCAGTTGCGTAAGTGCATCTCGCCTGCTGCATTTCCCAATCAACTAACCTTCAATAGCTCGACAATAGAAAAAGATCATCATGGCGTCGAACATTTGGTGATGCAGTTCTACGTAAGTACACCCAAATGCCACAATAATAAAAATCTAACAACATCCAGGTTGAGGGCGACAAAGCCATGGGCACCGTCCATCTTCACATGACTCGTCAGCCGGACTCGGATGATTTTGAGTACAAGCACCTGTATCTTGATGTCAAAGGCCATAGCCGGATCTATATCAAGAGAGATGAGACTAAGCCGCGTGCAAAGAAGCCCTTCAAGTTCCTCGGTATCAGTTGGGGTTGATCTCCACCCTTGGGCCTTTTGCCATATGGCCTTGTATTTTTACATATTGGATATCAAGATGAGCCAATATTCCAGTGAGATGATAAGTATGAGGGATGGCGGACGAAGCGCGAGCAAACTGTGTGTGTGTGTGTGTGTGTACATTATTTTTATCCTCTTTGCTACCTATCATGGCACAACTTTCGAGTCCGGGGCCCTCCTCATGACCGGGAACATGCCGCTTTTTCTACCTCCGTTTTATAAACATAGCTGATGTGTCCTCCTTCCAAACCCGGTAACTTGACAATTCCATAGGGTAAGTCCAAATTCCACACC
>CM069899.1:875822-889724 GCA_036034705.1 Thielaviopsis punctulata | reverse complement strand
TTTTTTTTAGTTTTAGCTGTCGTATGTACCATAAGACTACGAGTAGACAGGATAATAAAGACTTCAACTCAACTCAACCCCCTGTGGCGTGAAAGTGATGTGTAGCGGCAGTGAAACCAACAACAATACCAAAATTACCGTGTCCGGACTACGCTGTGAGGACCCCCTCGTGATCCTGAGTTTGGGGGTATTTTTAAATCAATTTTTCTATATGTACCCATGAACCATGAACCAGGGAGTTTGTCTTACACTGAAATCTTGACTTCTTGAACAGGGTTAAAAGTAAGCGCCGGCGTAACACCAGCCAATTAATGTTCATCACGCGCCACTGGCAACAGGGTTTCTTCTTTGATACTCTATGTACACCTAATAACGACTGGCTCTGACCGACCTGCCGGCGTGTTTCGTCCATGGCCGTTTTTCCAGGTCATTCCTTTAGCATTGTTACCAAGTGAACTACATACATACGTACACACTAAGAGCTTGAGCGTGCCCAGAGCATATCTGGGCAGTGCAAGTGCCGCCCTATGTCTTTTAGACGCCGGACGTTTCAACATTGTCTTTCTTTGCTGATAGAAAATACAAAGACTGGCTGTAGTACGTTCAACTAAGCACAGCCGTTGGTCAATGACAGGTAACGACGAGTCTATTTTGAGATGATCAAATACGTACATGGTCATACAAAGAAAAACGGAAAGAAAAGGTCATAGAGCATGGTGGCAATGGAAGTTGGAGAGTGGCACATATATAGAAAGGACAACTTCTCACTTCTTTGACAAGTCCTTGTTTCCTCTGGCTTAGCATCACCAAGCTTTTCTTTCTTCTTTCTGCTTTCTTTCTTTTTCGTTGTGTCTTTCTTTATCTGTTCTTCTAATACATCAAATTGCATCCGCTCCAACTGGCTTGGACGGCATTCTTGTCTCACGACTCATTTGCATATACACACATACAGCTCCTTCTCTTCATCCGTTCGTTTTTACATATTATCTTACTCTTCACGGATAACTTGACCATTTGCTTCTTATTTCTACTTTTAATTTCGAAAAAAAAAATGCTTCCTGCTCTGCTGCTAAAATTTGTCAAGGGCAAGCTTCGCCTCGCCTACCTGCTTCCCTTTGTGGTCTCCATGACTGCCTTTATCATTGCTATGCTGTGTCTCCTGGCTGGTCGTAACACCGGGGTTTTGGAGGACCTGGCCATCATTCGTGTATGTCAGTGACTCGTGTCTTTCCCAATACCACGCTAACTTCTGGCATAGATCAACACATCTCAACTAGGCTACTTTCTCGTGTCATCCAACTCTTCATCTACGTCAAAGGACTCCGACTCCGACTCCGACTCTGGCCTTGTTGGAAAACTTCTCGGTGAGGCGGCTGACTTGAAGGACGACGTCAAGGACAAACTGGCCGACATTAGCAATGACATTGCCGGGAAGCTGGCAGGCGAGCTGGGCATTGCGCAGTGGTATTCGCTGCATCTGACGAGTGCGTGCCAGGGAAACTTTAGCGACGCGGACGCTGGAACGGGCCTTGAGACGACAGAGTGCACCAAGTCAAAGGTCAACTGTAAGCACCACCAAAAACGAGTATTGGCAGCGAGGCGAGCACGGCTAACCAAGCGGCAGTCAAATTCAACATCACCGAGACCATAGGCAAGGAACTCTCCGTTGGCCCACTGAAAATTTCTTTGTCAGATTTGGGCTTCACATCGAGTTTTTCCAACGGCGTGACACGCCAGATCAACCACCTGCTGTCCTTCCTGTTTGCCACTTTTGTCTTTTTCCTGGTCGGCTGCGTGGCTTGCTTTGCCAGCATGGGCATCAGTCTGGCCATGGTGTTTGTCGACCGCGAGCCGCTCCTGCGTGTTGCTGTGATTAGTAGTGGCGTGTCGTTTGTGTCTCTGCTGATGGGCACCCTGGTGACGTCGCTAGCGTCGAGTCAGATTGCGCAGACACTGACGGACTTTGGCGACTCAATCGGGCTGCAGGCGAGTATGGGCCGGCTGTGGATGCATTTGGCCATCAGCAGCTTGTTCATGATGGGCGGCGTGTTTGGGCTGTTCTTTATCAAGTACCGCACGCCCAGAATCAAGGCGGCGGCGGAGAAGGTGCGTAGTAAGGTGCGGCGGGAAGGCAAGGGGGAGCACAAGGATGTGTCTGACTTTGCCTAAAAGGGCGGGAGAGATGTAATGGTAGTTCAAGATGGTGATGAGGGCGGCATGTTGATATTAGCAGTTGTTAGTATTAATTTTGAGATTTCACTGTATTTGGGGGTTGAGCCCAACATGGAATGAGTAGTGTCGAATATGTCAAAAAAGATGAAGACAAAGGTAGTCAGACTTGAAGGCTTCATGTTTGTAGTTGAAAGGGAGATGAGAATATACATATTGTGAAGTACTTGACTTGGGTTTAAATGCAGGTTCTCTTGGGGCGTTATGTAATGGTAGTGCATATGCATGTATGCACTACTCATGTAGATACATATGCATGTGCATGTAGATATACACATGTACGTACTGGTATGTATGTATGTGTGTATATATAAGTTGGGATGGAAATACAGAAAAACCTTGTGTTAATGGGCACATTTGATTTCATTTCCACTTGTCTTTATTTTTATTTTCAAAAAATACATACAAGACCGATTCCAGCTCTATCGCAACAAAGCAGCCTTTGACTTTTGTTCTGTGGTGAAGTTAAAGGAGTGCCAAGACAAAGCGACAACGCCAAGACCGCGTGGCCCAGCCCAAGGTTTGAGTTCGACACAAAGGTCTGCCCGAGGGTTCAATTTTCTTGCCACTTATGAAATCACTTGACTCTTCCCTTTTTGCATCTTCAATATCAAGAAACGAAAGTGCCCTCGTCCTCTTTGTTCGCCAGAAGCAAGGCTCACACAGTGACTTCACTCTCCTACATGTACATATGTACATGTTTTAAGCTTTTTGCCAAGACTTTCTCCTCTATCTCGGTTCTTTTTATTACGATAGCGACAAGAGAGAGAAAAAAAAGGCCAAGACTTTGCTTTGCTGAAGATCACACTTGGGGGATTTTTCTTCTTCGTTGAACTGTTTCTCTCTTTTTCTTCTTTTTCCCCCCCCCCCCTTCTTTCATTAAGCATCGTGTGAATTATCGTGAACCGTTTGCTGCCACTGTCGGCTGAGTTTCTCTCTCATTTTCTTCGCTTCTTTTCTCGCCGTGATTTTCGTCCATTTCAATTAAAATATTCACACTCTATTGGAGCCGCTCGATTCTCGTGACTTGACAGAGCAAAGTCCTGCCAAGTAAGCCACGGCACACCTCCTGGCAATCGGCAGCACAAGGCCAAGACTTTTCTGCAAGAAGAAGGAAAAAAAAAAAAAAAAAAAAAAAAGAGTGCTAGCCGAAGACGAAGCCGCGCGAATCGACAACTTACCGAAGCTTCCTTCATTCTCGGCTCCCTCCAAATCGAAAATCGCATCCAGAACTAGACGTATCCTGCTGGACCCAATTCGAGAACCTGTTATTGTAACTGCACGTAGACCACCCAACCACAGGTTCTTTGCACATCCCACCGATCCGCATTAGATTAGGTCTAGCCCGGCCTTCCTCTCCACGCGGAAATATACGCGCCCTCCAATGGCTCCAGCGCAAAAGACCTGCCGCCATAGCTCGCGGTGGCTCGCGATGGCCCTGTCGGCTGTCTTCATGGCGACGGTACCGGGTGCTGCTCAGGAATCAAGCGCTGCGCCGGCCCAGGTGACGCTAGACACGGTGTCGATTTTCTTGCCGGGCTATAACAAGAACAGTTGGGATGAGCTACGCGGTAGTGTAATAACTAAGGTATGCATCTTGATTTTTTTGAGCCTTGTCTTGAACTCTCGAGGATGGGTGCTAACGGCCAGTTAGAATGAGATATCAACAGTGTATACCATATTCTGTGCACCACAGACGCCACCGAGTTGTGGGCTCGAGGCAGGCGTGCCATTTGTAATTACAGAAGGAAGCAATACATTGGTATACCACCAGACCAAGGCCTCCACTTAGTAAGTTCCCCTCTATGCTTTCCCCCTCCTCTAGCTTACCCGACCGAAAAGCTAACAAGACATACACAAAGCACCGGCCACTTTACCTGCAACCTCACGGGCACCACGGCAGCCCAGTGCACCGGCTACTCCAGCTACCAAGCCGGCTACGACCCAGACGTGACGGCGCCCAGCGAGGCGCACTGGACCACGACATATGCAGCCTCAGCGCTCGCAACAGAGTGGGGCACGTTGACGCTAGATGCCACGCAGCCGGCAGTGGGCGACACGATCCAGACGGATCCGTTTGAAGCGACGTCGTTGCCCGAGGAGTCAGCGGCGTCTAGCGGGGGCATGCGGACGGGGGCGACGGCGGTAGATGGGTGGGCGGGGTTGGGAGTGGTGTTGGCATTTTGGGTGTTGTAGCAGTTCTATATTGTTCCAAAGAGGAAAACCAAGATTCAAGATTAAGTCAAGAAAGAGTAGTTCAAGGGTTTTATAGATACGGGGTAAAGTTCGGCAGGTTTTTGCGGAATTTGGGGGAAAAGTTCCTGATATGTATGTACATACATACATATGTAGGTATCTTGGGACTTGAAAAATATATCTGCTCAGTGGTTGCTATAGTGGTGAGTTTAGTGGTTGACTTAGTGGGTGCAGCTGTGATGTTTCAGTGTAAGACATGCCTTGATTTATGCTTATACTGCTCTAATTTTTCAGCGGCCTTTAAAAACCAGGACCCCTTGCAGATTGTGAAACAGAGCCAAAATACATGGGGTTGTAACCCTCTATTTTCCATGGGGTTTAGCGCTTAGTTAGTATGGACTGGTACTTCTACGTAGTACATACAGTATGTTATGCATGTACATACTACGTACAAGTATACATATACTACATATACCGGCCAGAATGATGGTACAAGCAATTTCCAGACAAAATATCCGCTGAAAACATGGAGAATCTTGTTTTCCAAGTTTTGACTCCACCACTATCAAACGGACGTGGCAAACACTCTTTAGCCACAAAATACTACTCTGTACATATATACTACTGGTATGGTATACATACATACATAGCTCCATCGGCAAAAGAGGCCTCAGGAGTCTTCTGCTACCTTGTAAACATCCTCTATGTACATGGAACAGGATTGGTTCCTAGGCCCTGTTTTCTTCTTCCTCCCTCTTCTATTTCACATCGACTTGTACTGGTGTGTACGGAGTATGTACATATGTAAAAGCAGGGGCATGAACGTGTGTGTGCCAAAATAAGAAAAGAGAAAAAGACTGATTTAACTGATTTGCTTGAACGGGAAGATCTTCCTGGGGGTTAAGTGGCAGTGAAGTTTATTCACTTGGATTTTCTTTGATTTGCTATTTCTTTGATTTGCTAGTACGCATCGCATGTTTATTTCTGGCTCCCGCGCCTCTTTATTAACCCGCTTTCTGATAGAGCTATTCTTCTTCCTCTCTTCTCTTCTCCTTTATATACAAGACTTTCATTCTTTCTTTTTCTCTCTTCTTCATGTTTCCTGTCAAGCTTCTTTTCTTCTAGAGACCTCTGGGAGGTTTGCTCTTTTTTTTTCTCTCGTTTTTTTTTTTTCGTTGCTTTGCTTCACCTTGTCTCTCTTGCTCACAAGTCGTTGCAAACCATCTTCCGTTCTTTTAGCACATACATACACATTCACACACTTTTCTTTCTCTCTCTGTCAACTCTGCTTTAGGCCAGAGGTCCTTTCTTTTCAGTCTCCTCTTTTGTCGATACTCTGATTGCTTACGGTTACATTGACGTCTTACACAGTGTCTTCTTTGGCTGTTTGCTCCAAGCCAGCATTTGTCACATCGCCTTTTATTTTTCTTTTTTTGCTGGTTCTCTTAAGCGTTGACAGCTTTAGGCCAATCTTCTATTCTTGCTTACAGTTGTCCCGCGGGTTGGGCCTCCTTGGAACCAGAAGTGTTTTTGCCACACTTTTTTCTTCACTATGCCTCAATTCTTCAAATCTATCCTCTCTGTTTCACAAGCTACACAGGCTGCTGTGGCTGTGACTGCAGGGATGCCGCCTATCACACTGTCTGTAGATGATGCCTGTGAGTTAACTGTGCCATCAAGCTATGCATATTCTGGTTCTAACAGCTTAAATTAGCTAGCGTCAAGGCCGTTGCCCGCACTCTGGCTGAAGGCGTCATGGGCTACTACCAGCCCAACAACTCTGCCGTAAGAAGTAAACACACCACTCTTTATAAACACAACTAACTCTCTAGATTCTCGTTGGCGACCTTCCTGATCCGTACTACTGGTGGGAAGCTGGTGCCATGTGGGGTGCCATGCTGGATTACTACTACTACACCAACGACAGCACCTACAACGACCAAATCATCACAGCCCTCACTGCCAAGGTCAACACCGGCACCAACTTTGACTTTGTACCCGTCGAGCACGCCTCCGAAGAAGGCAACGACGATCTCGGTTTCTGGGCCTTTGCCGTCATGGCCGCCGCCGAGCGCAACTTCCCACAGCCCGACGCGTCTGTACCGTCGTGGCTGCAGCTCGGCAAGAACATTTTCTCCTCGCTTGAATCGCGCTGGAACACGTCTGCCTGTGCGGGCGGCCTGTTGTGGCAGATTTACGCGAGCAACCCCAACGGTCTCAACTACAAAAACTCCGTCAGCAACGGCGGCTTCTTCCAGCTGGCCGCGCGCCTGGCCCGAGTTACCGGTGACCAGATGTACCTGGACTGGGCCACCAAGATCTGGGACTGGTCTGCAGCCATTGGCATGATTGGCACCAACTACATTGTTTTTGACGGAGCGCATGCCTCGGCCAACTGCACCGACATGAACCCCGTCAGCTTCTCGTACTCCAACTCCATCTACATGTACGGCGCCGCTGTCATGGCCAACACTACGGGTGACCCGGTGTGGGCCGACCGTGCCGCCAGCATCCTCAAGGCCGTCAGCACGCGCTTCTTCTACCCAGACGCCAACGCCACTAACGTCATGTATGAGAGTGCATGCGAGACAGTCAACACGTGCAACACCGACATGAAGAGCTTCAAGGCGTACATGTCGCGCTTCATGTGGCAATCCACGCAGATGCTGCCTTCCTTGAAACCCAATGTGACGACACTGCTACGCACCAGTGCTCTTGCCGCCGCCCGCACGTGCACCGGCGGAGAGTCTGCGAGCGAGTGCGGTATGCGCTGGTATGTTGGTGGATTTGACAACAACACCGGCCTCGGTCAGCAGATGAGTGCGTTGGAGACGGTCCAGGGTCTATTGATTGACTATGCTGCTCCTCCTCTCAAGGGAGATGCGGTACAGGTGGTTCGGGACGAGCCGTGGACGAGTGGGTCTGCAGCTACTACTGCAGCTACTGCTACTACCACCACTAGTAGTACTACCATTGCTGCTGATCCGACGTCAGAAACGGTAATTACTCCGGCGGTTAGCTCCACAACTTCGGTGCCTGCTACCACAACATCTTCTGCCGCACCGGCAAAGCGGTCAACCACCAAGGAAGGCGCATCAGGAATTGTGCAGGTGAACAAGCTGGCTCTATCATTAGCAGCTGCGGCGTTTTTAGTTCTTTCCATGTAGATTAATTTTGTTTGATGTCATCTTGATTGACAAAGTAGAGTACATACATACTACGTACATATACCATAGGTCATAATGCACCAAAGTTATGTATCGGCAAGACCCTGCTTCAAGCGTGGATGAATAATCACTTGTTGCTATTTTTAAATTCAAAATTTAACAGTATCTTGGATCACGTGAAACTGACAGCATTGTCGAAGACAAGTCACATCCAATCCTTTGTTACAAGCACTAAGCTCATGACTAGCGGCAAAGACATTTCTGGAAGACTGTGGATGTCATGTCGAAAACACTTTCTTCTGTAACACCGGTAGACCAGTCTCTCCAGCACTGTCCCTCAATATCAGAGGCTCTTGGCCAGAGTGGTCGATTACTACAGCTGACTTGATATACATAGGGTTCAATATCATGCCAGAGTGTGGTAGACATCAGTATCCACCCAAGTATGTATATATGCTTGAGAACCCAGTGGCACCTGTAGCTGTGTCTGAAGACAGAGTTTTGGGAATAACACCTTGCTTTTATGTCTTTGGCACTGGCGCTGGAGAGTGCAAACATGGGTGAGTATGTTCCGTAGCTGCTTGATAGACACTGTTCTAGGTCTGCACCTCAGAACTGTGTGCAAGGGTGCAGTCGAAAATAGGCTTGATGCGAGATATATCACTTGACAGAATTTGACGCAACTTGACGATGTGGCTACGGGGAGACAAAGATGAAGATATGGGGAAGAAACAACAACGTAATGTAAACGAGCCCAGTAGTTTTGAGAGCGCAGGGATTCTTGGTCTATTATAGAGAAAAAGAATCAATATCAGATTCTTCGAGGCTCTAGCTCGTAAACAGAGTCGGTAAAAATAGCGAAACCGTGGGCATGAAAATATTCAGAAAACGGATTCCAGAACGTATCTAGAAAGCCATTAAGAGGATGCACACTATATCTTACAATAGCTTAATGCCGTGCCACTAGCACGTAGCCTGTGTGTTCTAAGGTTAACAAGCTGGTAAAGTACAATGTGTCACAAACAACAAAGCAGCTCGTTTCACTAAAGCACAACTTATAGCGTATGAAAACCTCCTCTCCCTGTGGCGATCCTTGGAATTTTCAATCGTTGGCGTGTTTGCAGGCAAGTTAAACATCGGCCCCAATTGCTTTTGTGCCGCCGGAAAGATACCAAGAGTAATGTAAACAATTACCTTTGGAAAATTAAAGCCCAACCATGCTTGTCTATATTGTATGAACCCAATCCTATTGTAATTGCACCAAGTCCCACTTTCTACGCCAACCCTAATAGGTAAACCCTATCTACTTATAGCCAGTTAGACCCTGGTCTCCTGGGTCCTGGCATTGGACGAACAGCTCCAGCGCTCTGCCGAGAGTAATTAGACTCGGTCTCCTCCCGAATTGCCTGCATGTACGAGTTTGTGTAATCCTCAATATCACGAGCTAGCGCCTGCCCGTTTTCATTGTACGGCGATGTTGGCGACGGCAGAGCGCCCGGCTGCAGGTATCGGCTGTACGTTGACGATGCATAGCTCATTGTATTCTGCGGCGCGCGGCGCGGCGAGTTGGCTGGCGGCAGCGGAGACGGCTGCGAGGCAATGATGACAGGCTCCGGCTCAGGAGTCCGCATGTACGCGCCGCGGCCGTCGGTGGGCAGCGGGGATGCAAGCGGGGCAAAGTTTTTGCGGTCACTGATTTTTCTGCTGGGTGTTAGTAAGAATGCTTCTGTATTCATCTGGATACAGCGAAAAAAAAAAAAGGACTTACCGAACCAAAGGCTTGTTGCCATCAGGCGCTTTGCCGCCGCCCTTTTCGCGGCGACGCATGTACCAGAATCCAATACACGCCGCCATCACCACGGCAGCCACTCCCGCCAATGTCCCACCCACCACAGTACCCGTGGGAACGTCGTTCTTGTTTGAACTTCCTGAGGAGCTTGCTGCGGCTGCAGCAGAGACAGATGACGACGAACCAGAGGACGATGCGTTTTCCGAGTTGCTCTGGGTACCAGCAGAAGATTTGTCGGCGGCAGATGTAGGTGATGTTGTGGTCGATGCAGAAGACGAGTCACTGGTATCAGGACCAGTAGCGGAGCTAGGGTCGATAGAGGATGCGGATACAGAGCCCTCCGTCTTGGAAGCAGCGGGTGATGAGGTGGCGGAAGAGGGAGCTACTGAAGCTGCGGTGGGTGTTGAGGCTGCTGCGAGCGTTGAAGAATCTGCAGACTTTGAAGCTGCAGGAGAACTTGTGGGCGCTGCAGCCAGCGGTACAGGCGATGTTGAAGTAGTTTTTAAGAGATTAGAACCACTCTCGGCCTTGGCATTGGCGAGCACGGTGACTCTTTCGATATCTAGTGCCGTCAGGCCCGTCATGCTCATCATGACTGTCGCTGCAATATTACTTGCAGAGCCGCAGCCAAACTGCTTGAAGCCACCCTGGAAGCTATTCTCGTAGCACACACTGCCGGCCGAGCACGTAAACACCCACTTGTCTTTGGAGGTTTCTGTTTGAATACCGCTATTTGAGTCGACGCAGCTGGTGAACAGGCCGGTTGTGCAGGGGCCGTCGTTGGGACAGCAGCCCATGATTCTGGCACCTACATCCAAGGCGCAGTGTGAGCCGGGGTCGCATGTGGCAGGCAAAAGAGGGTTGCCGCTGATGAAGCCGCAAACAGTATTGAATCGTTTTTGCACCAGGGCGGCTGGCGGTGGTTGTGTGGGCTGCGGCTGGGCGGAAGCTGATAGTGAGACTGAAGTTGATGAAAATGTCGTCTGACGAGGAGGAAGGGCATAGGCGGCGACGGGGGCGAGGAATGCTGCCCATAGACATGATGAGGCATGCATTTTGTGTGTGTGTGTCCGTAGTAGTATCTTTGAACGGTACTTTTTAGATGGAGTTACAAGTGCCGGAAACGAACAGGGAATGGGCCCGTCATAAACAAGGAAAACGAAAAGCAAAGCAAGACAGGAAAGAGTTCAACAGATGGGGAGGATGTATCTGGAAATATCGGTCAACGATGTGGAGAAAGACCGTGAATACCACTCTATGATTGTCGATATTGGGAAGATCACAAGAGTAGAAGTAATAGAAGGAAGAATTAAGATATTATGAAATGCCAGAATAAAAACAGCTATGTATAGAAAATCGAGAAGACCGAAGAGAAGAGGCACAGCCGTCAAGATGGAAAAGGAAAAAAGATCTGGGAAAATTTAAACAGAGAAGAGAAGATGAAGAAAAGAGCTTACTAGAAACCCTGACGAAGAAGAACGAGTCTTGATGGATAACAAAGAAGCCACAAACTTCAAAGCAGGAGAAGAAGGAGAAGAAGGAGAAGGAGAGAGAGCAAAAGAAGAAGAAAGAGAAAAGAAGAAAGATAGAAGAGAATACACAGAAAAGTAAAACAGCAGGACTCACTGTACTAATACAGCACCATGGCTTTTCCTGGAAACATATAATTCTGGATCTATTATAGGTTCAAGTCAGAGGCTCGCGTATTCAAGTTCAACTTCAAAGTTGAGACTTGTAGTAGACGCGACCCCTTCTCTGTGTTTGTATTTCAAGTCCATGTTTAGTGTTTTTCTTTTTTGGATACATATTGCCGAAAAAAGCTACACAAGGCTATTCTTGAGGTTTTGCGGACGGGCCAGTGTTTCATACGCATGTTTATGACTTTTTATTCAAGCTGTACAAGCATGTACGTACGTATGTACATACGTTATTTGGTACAAGCAAGTTGGCAGGTATTTAGGATCTAATACAAAGAAAAACTTGGCTTTCGATGTCGTAGACTGCCGCCTGCTAAAACACGGAGGCTCCAGCGCACCCAGAGTTTGAATCTTATTAGCATTCTTTGTCTTTTGGCACAAGATGCTATGTATGTGTGTGCAGACATTCATAGGAATAAAAGCACAGCCCGCTCTCCTCCGCACAGCATAAAAGCATACGTTTCCCACGTTTTCAACTTCATCCCCAAGGAACTGCCCCCCTGGCTATCTGGGCTGTCACAAGATAACAACCGAAAAGGACTTTGTTCTTTCGCTTCTCTTTCTCTCCAAGTTAAGCATCAACTAACTTTGGCATTTATTCCGAGAGGCAATATCCTTCCTAGTGTGCTATTGTTGTTAGGAATTTTTCGTTTAACGTTTGTGTGGAGGCGTCAAGAAATCAGTCACTTGTACTTGGCAAATACAGTACAAAGGGAGCTCAGCATAAATCACAAAGTACACATGTAAAACTGCCTCACGCACAGCCTTCACCAACCCAGGCGCAGTTGATTTTCATCCGCTCTTGTTTCTCCTCTTCACATCTTTTCTTGTCTCTATTGCTTCTTCTTTCTGCTTGTTGTTTTCTTGCTCGTGAATCATGCGGGAGATACGATCTTGACAGGACAATGGCTCTTGAGGTATTGTCCATCCTTGGTCCTCGACTGTCTTGGCATTTAGTATTTAGAAAAAGAAAGTCCCTTTGCCATGAAGATTTCTTGGACCCCAAAAGCCTTGCTTGACATAGAATGGCAAAGAGTCGAGGGGAACACCAATAAACCACTCTCCTCCTGGAGCAGCTGAAAAGAAAACCTAAAGCATCATGATGGCGTCCTGACTTTCATAACGAAATGCCAGCTCCGAAGAAAGACTATCGACTGTTTTTTTTTTTCATGATTTTGAGCCTGCATACGTTTCTGGTTGTATAGACATCTCGCTCTAACAGAAAAGTGCCTCCTTTTTCACTTACACGCAAAGACAGTGTTATTACCATTAACACTGTCCCTTGCACCAAGTAAAACAAGCAGCGCACAGTGCTTTTGACACTTGCTCGCCCATTGTCGCTTGTGTTTCAGACCCCTCAAATACCTGACGTGTAATCACAACCTTATTTTGCTGCTTAGCTTTGCGTAGAGGGCCCCTTATCTCTTGGAGTTTCTGCTGCCGCTGCTATAGGCGCCGGACAATGCTATAGAACAAATACTATCTTGTTTTGTATTGCTTATACATACATATGTGTTTGTTTGTTGGAAGATACCCGTTAACTTGACGGCCGCCGGTCGCCTCAACTTGTGGCTAGACGATTCGACGTTTGATGTGTCGTTAGCGGACTGATTCCCATGGAGCTAGTGCCTGGATCTTTACGTTGACTAATCCTTATTCCCGTTCTGCTTTACAGCTGCGTTCATTTATTTATTTATTTATTTTTTTAGAAAACAATTCGAAAGCACTATCATTTGGTGTTTCTCTTCTCTGAGGCCATCTTAGGATTCCGCCAAGACCATGAATGTGTCTAATCGCAATGGTTAGACAGCCTTGCGGAAGTTGTACCGCTATGATGAAGGAAAACAATACGATATACATACATACTTCTAAGAAATCTGTTCTTCAAGAAACGGACGGCGTCTATTGGCCCTTCACATCGCGGCTAACAACATGACTTCGTTGTACACTTCTCTGCGGGCTGTCAAGAACATCAAGCTACACGTTGGCTGGCGTCGTTTTAGTCTACGTTGAAACTCAACCGACGTTTGAAACCCCATCACCTTTTTTGTGGCTTTATCCCCTTCTGTAGAATCCTTGCAAAGCCAAGTCTTTCTTTCTTCTGTACGTATGTTATGTTTTTTGTAGTAAAAAAAAAAAGAATTTAACAAAGCCGTCTTCTGTGCCGCCCAGGATTTTCTCTATATTCGGCCACGAGACGAAAATCTAGCCGGGCGGCCCAGTGCACGTTGCGGGATGACAATCCTGTTAGCCCTGATATTGACAGATCTAGGGTTCTTGAATGTGATGTCACTAGGCCATCATTGTGCAGATGTCAGTATAACTCAAAATGGCTGAGTTTTATTTTATTGTTGAGTGATGTATGAAAAATAAAAAACGAAATCTTGATTGGTTTTATTGTCAGCGCAGTTCTTGGAAACATGCATGTCAGGGTGCGTTTTACTATGATACAGTGGCAAGCAAGCAGCCACGACCTTTCTCCATTGTACATATGTATTACTATTCACTAGAGCTTCGAGACGTTTTGTGAACTTGAATAATCAATAATAAGAAAGTTTAGTGATTATGTACCATACACAGTATATACTCTTATCATTGGCTGATGATAGGATCTGCAAGACTAAAAGCTTACATGTACTAGTCTGTCATAAGCTTCACTAGGGATCTTTGCTACGCTTTATAATAGGGTTAGGGCTATACCATCAACCAACGTCTTTGAATTTTGAGCACAGATCATTGGAGTTTACTTGTACATGTATTTAGCAAACGATGTTTGCACATCACAACAGGTGATAACGTCATGTTTTTGATTGTTTTTTTTTTT
>CM069899.1:842229-861041 GCA_036034705.1 Thielaviopsis punctulata | reverse complement strand
TTTTTTTCTTTACCCGTCCACTTTTGGCTTTAAGCGGCCCAAGTGTCACAGAACTTCATTGCCATTTTGGGCTTGGGCCTGCGACTAAACAGATACCATACCATATGGTACATACATATGTAAACCGTGATTTAATTTTTTTTCCCTTTCCACTTGGCCACTGAGGAACCTTGAACGCACTTCATTTACAGTCGATGGCAATGTATATCGCCTACTTACGATACCTGTATGCGCAGATGCACAACACTGTGCTTGTTGTCATATCAAAGTGGCTTGCCGCTGCTTTACCCTCGTGCTTTGTCAACTCGCGTTTTCCCTTCTTGCTTCTTATTTTATCTGCATTTTTATCTCCTTCCTTTCGCTTGGATTTGCTTTGTCTGTGCTCATGCTTCTCTACCACAGTTCAAGCATCTCTGAATGTTACTCTGCCATACTTGAATTCTCTTGACTTGAATTTGATTTGCCTTGTTGGATTTACTTGGGATCTTAATTGAAAAGTAAAAGTGGATATTTGGATGGACTTTGGCCACAACAGAAAGTCCACAGAGTCATGAGTGAGCCAGTTGAGTTGAGTTGAGTTGGGTGACTTTGAACCCGGAAGGTACTTACTTACTTGGTCTCCAGTATTCCATTCTCTTCTCTATTTCCTTCCTTTCTATTTTTCTTTTTCTTTTGGGAGGTTTTTCGGCGCTTTTTTCTTGTCTCTCTATTTCAACTCTTCTTTGATTTTTCCTTTCTCTCTTCTGTTTCTCTCTTCCATCTTGCTCTTTCCACTTTCCGCTGTCTGCCTACTCGGAGTTGCTGCCCTTCTAATTTTCGTCTTTCCGTCACTTTTTACGTACCTTCCTCGACAAGACAAATCACTCACTCACTCACTCACTGCCAAACGCCCATCTTCTTAGTGCATTCCGGCGCATATCTACTGCTTTTTTTCTTCTTCTTTTTCCTGTCTTCATTTTTCTTCCTCCATCTCGACCTTAACCAAACCAAACCAAACCAACCCCAAACCAACCTGCCATTACCTGCTACCCATCGCTTCCCTGTCATCTCAATTAATTCATATCTTAAGCGGTGTTTGCTGCAGGCCTCTGACTCGCTCTTGTTATCTTGTCCCTGTTCAGCTGGCGGTTTTGACACTGCATCACTTATTCCATCAACACTCTACGAATCTATCATCTTTTTTTTGCTTTGGGTATTTCTTCACCTCAATTTTTTTGATCCCGTGCGAATCGTTACTGTTAGCCATCAACACAAAGCGCACACTGTTTGTTTGTTTGTTTGTTTGTTGTATTGCAACTTACTCCAACGTCTTCCTTAACCTGAATAGACTGTGAGACAATATCAGTTTCTTCAATCTGCAGAACCCCGCCATCGCCACCCTAGCACTCACTCACTGCTCTTGCTCGCGACGCTCGATTTCGGTTTCTGCGCCAACTACATATAATTCTTGCCCACCGCGGTTCGCTTTCGATCCCATCGCATAGCGCATTGCCTCCACCGCCGTTCAACAACACCAACTCTTGCTTAACCGCAGAATCGCATTGCCTTTTCGCAATCCCGCCAGACCAACCAGCCATTAGATGCCATTATTTCTACTTGCTTTCTGATTCCGCAGCTTTGCTTGTCTCCCTCAGTTTCCTATCGCCGCCTACTCATTTTGCCTCAAGACATCCACTCTTTACGTTTTATCTTTTATCTGCAAATCCGACGCCCACGGCCCTCGTTTTTATCACTTCTTCATTCTCTATTTCCGCAGCTCCTCGTTTGGCTTGCCCTATACAAAGCGTTATCAGCCAAAAACCCCAACCATTTGGCTCTTGTATTACGATATCCAGGCTACGGAGCACCACATCGCAACAATGAAGGTTCGTCACACTCTTTTCTTACTTACCTTGCTTGACTTTATTCTGCTACCCTTGTTCATTGATTCGTTGTTTGCCCCCCGGCTTTGAGGCCAATCCAATGACCCAATGAATCCGTCATTGTTAGCACCACCTCACTACCGTTGTTTTGCTGCCTTTGCTTTTCTATGTATGTGTCTGCGACTGTCAGCGCATTTCCTTCAACTCGTGGCAAACAGCGGTATGCTCAACATGTAGTGCAATTTTGATGCAGTAGCCTTCATTCTATTGGCGGCGCCTTTGATTTGCCAGAAGAAGCAGCATTGTCATCTCGCCATGTCAAGTTTTTTTTTTTTTTTGTTCGCTTCCATCTTCCTTGTCCGGCCCATTACCAACCCTGTCTTTATCACTTTTCCTCATGTGGGCGTCACTGCATGTGCCAGGCCCTTTTTTTTTTCTCTCATTTTGTCGGCGCTTTCTCTTAAAGCGCAAGACCAGAATATCACTTACTCTCATTCACATCCAGCCCTGGCAAGCTGTCCTAACGCTAACCACCCTTTTGTAGGCTCTCCGGCGATCCATAAAGGGCGAGAAGGAAAAGACCCAGTCAACTATTGCGCCCAAGTCTGCGCTGGCCATTGTGCCGCCCAAGAAGGTAAGATGAGATTTTGGTCTTCATGGCCACTCTTGACACCTGTGAAATATGCCTTGATTTGATTTGCGCTTCTGCTTTTTGTCCCGGGACTCTATCTAGTTCATCTTTTGTTTCTCTTTTTCGTCTGGTTTTCCATGGGCGGTGGCTCGAGCATCGATCGACTCGGACCCCTCTTTTGTTTTTTTTATGCTCAGCGGCGAAACAAACCAAAATAGAGGAAGAAAAATACCTGTGACTCCAACGGAGCTTGCATAGCTAAGCAAGCTTGTTTGTATAGCTGCTTCGGTCCTCAGCTTGTTTATGGCGGAAAACCAAAAGACAGTACCAGAACAACGAGAAAGGGAGAACCATCCCCCCGTGACAGGCCTCAAAATATGGCGCCTGGAACCCCCCAGCAAATTGATGAAAATAAGGCACAAAAAACCAACAATAGCACAACCCATCCCATTCACCCTGTTCATGGCCAGTATCAGTGGGCTCTACAACCACCTTACAGACATTTATGCGCGTTTCACTAGGCGACAGGGTCCCTGGTTGCCCTTCCACGTTTTTTTTTTCTCTCATAGTGCCTTGGCCATCACTAACTTTTCTTTTTTTTTTTTCTTTTCCCCTTCTCCTCAGGTCATCAAAGCCCTTTACGATTACAACGCCAACAGCAGCCAAGAACTTAGCTTTTCTCGCGGCGATTTCTTTCACGTTATTGGACGCGAACACGATTCGGACTGGTACGAAGCCTGCAACCCCTCTCTACCAGACGCCAGAGGACTTGTACCAGTTGCCTTTTTCCAAACACTCGGAAGAACCGAACGCGACAGCACAAGCACTACTCCCTCGGATCCCGGACGAACCAGTATGCCCAAGAGCGAGTACGATTCGGGATACGGCGAATCAGCCCCGTCGTCAGCCGGTCTTTCCGGACAGTCACGCGGTGGTGGCGGCAAGGGCTCCATGGTCTACGGAATCGTTATGTATGATTTTACCGCAGAGCGTGGAGACGAGCTTGAGGCCAAAGCTGGCGAAGCCATCATCGTCATTGCCCAGTCGGACCCCGAGTGGTTTGTCGCTAAACCCATTGGCCGTTTAGGCGGCCCGGGCTTGATTCCTGTCTCATTTATCGAGATTCGTGACATGGCTACCAACACCCCCGTTCCAAACCCACAAGAATCAATTCGGAAGGCCGGAATTCCCCGTGTCGAGGAATGGAAGAAGATGGCTGCCGAGTACAAGAACAGCAGCATTAGTCTGGGCAAGTTTGACTCTGGCTCTGCACCTTCATCCAATCAACCTACACAGCTGGAGCAAGGCATTGAGCGCATGAGTCTGCAACAGCAGCGCCTGAGCGGACAAAACTCAATGGTATTTTTTTTTTTTCGTTTTGATTCCTGTCCACAAAACAAACAAACTAACCCAATTTCTGTTTTAGCAATCTCCCCGTCTCCAGTCACCCAACCCGCAAGATCGCCGTTCTCAGCAGCAGCAGCAACATCAGCAACAGCCGGCCCAGTCAATGTCGTATGGCGGTGTCTCTTCGCAGCTGATTGCCCCCGTTTCGGCCCGCATCCCGAGATACTGCTTTGCCGACGAAAAGTACTGGTTTGTCATCGAGGCGTCCCTCGAGGACGGCCGTCGGTGGGAGCTGTCTCGCTACTACGAGGACTTTTACGACTTCCAGATTGCCCTGCTCACCGAGTTTCCTGCCGAGGCTGGCAACGTGCCTAACAAGAAGCGCACTCTTCCTTACATGCCGGGACCCGTGAATTATGTTACCGACGCAATCACCGAGGGCCGGCTGCACAACCTAGATGCCTACGTCAAGAACCTTCTGCAACAGCCCCCTTACATCTCTAGATGCAACCTGGTTAAGCAGTTCTTTGCCCCGCGCGAGGGCGACTATGAGATTGATAGCCAGCCCGAGGAGGACTACCAACTGTCGTCCAACGTCCAGGAAGCCGACTACCAGTCCCAGAATAACGGCGGCGGCTACGGTTCTACGCCGCGTCATGTTTCTGCTGGCGGCCCGCAAGCACAACCGTCTCAGTCATCTTTGTCTGGTGGTGGCGGTGGTGGCGGCGGCGGCTCTGTCTCGGCCATGAAGATTAAGGTGTCATTTGAGAACGACCTGATAGCCCTGCGCGTGCCGACTGACATTCAGTTTGAGACGCTGTACAGCAAGATTCGCGAACGATTCAAGATTGCGCCGCATGAGGCCATGTACATGTCGTACAAGGACGAGCCGACGGGCGACAAGCCGCAGTTGCTGTCGAATCAAGATCTGGACGTGGCGCTAGAGCGGAACGAGAAGCTGCTCATCTATGTGACGCGGGGGTAGAGGCTTTTTCTTCTTCTTCTTCTCTTTTTTTCTTTCTTCTGGTCTCCTTTGCAAGTTCTGGGTGTTACAGATTTTGTTTTGCCCTAGACTGTGATTTCCAAGGGCCTTCTCTTTTTTTCATTCCTTTCTTTTTTTCTGTTATCCTCTCTTCTGTCATGTTTTGGGTGGCGTTATTTTGTTCTGATTTCTTTTCTTTTGCCCTGAGAGCTTGTCATGTCATTACTACCCCTTTTTGTTTTATGTTACCTTTTTCGTCCCTTGTTTTCCCCCCTTCTCTCTCTCTCTCTCTCTCTCTCTTTTCTTATCAATTACCGTTTTGCTTTCTTTGCCGTGCTTTTCTTTTGTCTTTTGTTGTTTTAGTGTTGGTTTGCTGTTCTTTTGTCACCAAGGTTGAGATATTGAGGCGTTTTAAACACAACCCCAAGATCCTTCGTCCTTTTTTTTTCGTTTTTGTCGTCTTTCTTGTCCGTGTGTTGTTTTTTTCTCTGACATCATTGCTTATTGTCGTTTTGGTTGCGCATATTATCACCACCCATTCACACGATGGCTAGGTACCCTTCTTTCATTGATTCATTCCCACCCCCCAGGAAAGGAGGTTGAAAAAAAGGAGGGGCAAGGGAGTTTTTATTTTTTTGTTGTTACAAAGAAGAAACCAACGCGGGGGTGTTCTGCTGAGTATGCCCTTTCTTTCTCTGATTGCCTGATGAGTTTAGCTTGGTGGTGGATGGAGATGAGGGAAATCTATAGTATCTAGTTTTTGTGGTACATACATACATAACTGATGATTGCTACTGAATTCCTATGCAATGAAATACATGTGCACTATTGAAAATAATAGTCACATGGCCTAGGGTTGGCATTCTTGATATCCTGTATTCCAGGGTTGAGTAATGAAGTTGTATACATTATCTTAGTGTATATATGTAAATCAACGATTATATTCAAATTGCTCCAAAATTAAAAATACGACAAAAAAAAACCCCAAGAAAACACTACGCCATGCAATACCAAACTCCCCATTTCCAAGAAAACAAAAACACTAGACCGAAAGCATATCAAGAGCATTAAATGCAGAAAACGCCGAGTAAATGACGTCATAAAAATAACATGCACAATATATACCTCTACACTTCCACATGCGTAGACATGTGCTCCACTGCATCCTTGATCGACTTCAACATGCGCTGGTTAACACAGAACGGACACCGCACCGGCCGATCGCGCATCGGCAGCGGCGCCGACGAATCAATAGGCGTCAGCGTCAACTCATCGTCCCCGACAAACCGCGAATGCGGCGCTGTGTGCCCGACATGTGTCGTATGCGGTGCCGGTGTCGGCGTGGTGGTCACCGAAGTCGTTGTCTGCGGGCCTGATGCCGCAGGTGCCGGCGTGGAACTTGTAGACAAATGGCTCTGTGCGGGCGGCGCGCCGTGCGCGTGGGACTGCTGGCGTGCGGGCGTGATGACGCTGTGTCGCAGCTGATCCAGGCGATCGCGTTCTTCACGGACGGCAGCAGCGGTGGCTTCGGCGGCCGCGTTCTCGGCTTCCAGCTGGCGAATGGCGGATTGCAGGTCAATCTCCGCCTCGTCGACAAAGAGCTGCGGACCGTCGGACTCGCCGGCTGAAGCGGCGGCGGCGGCGACGGCGGCAGCAGCAACGGATGCGCTGGGGTTGTGGTCGGTGGTGGCTTGGACGGCAATGGTAGAGGCGGCGTGGGCGTGGGCGGCGGCTGCAATGGACATGGCAGACGTGGAGCCAGGAATGACGGGGGAGGTAGCGCGGCGGATGACTTCGTCGCGCACCAGGGCGCAGATGCTAAGGCTCGGCTCCACGCCAATGTTGCGGCTAATAAGTTCCCGGACCGTGGCCGAGTTGGTGTCCGGGCTGATGGGATATCCGCCGCGCTGCAGGGCTTCCGCCAGATAGCCAATGTCCTCGGTGGGGTTCTGAATTTCGCCGTGGCGGCGATGGCGGCGAACTAACAGGCCATAGCGCTTTTTGAAGCGATGGATCCAGCCCGGCGAAAACTCTGGCGGCGGGTTATCCTTGTACTGCGGCAGGGCCATAAACACGCTCTTGGCCTTGTCGGCCAGCTCCTCATTGGTGGGGTGGCGGCCGGTCTGTTGGGCCTGCTGGTACCATTTAAGGACCAGTTTCTCGACATTTGGCCAGTTTCCAAAGCGCATGCGCGAGCCATGCAGCTGCGGAGCCTCGTTGTCGAGACGCGAGTATTTTGGCGACAGACTATGCGACACAGTGCTCTGGGAAATGGTCTGGCCGTATTCGCGCTGAAACCATTCCTGGCAGGCTCGGTGGCTTGGCCGGTTGGTCTGGCTATTAGCCCAATGACGCAAAGCGCGACGTTGGTTGAGGGTCAGCGAGTTGCGCTCGCGCGGGTTCGACGAAGGAGACTGGTCGGCGGCGGCGGCGGCAGCAGCAGCAGCATCATGATGCTGGACTTGTGGCGCTGTTTGCTGGTCGTGGGATTGATGGGGATGTGGCGGCGGTTGGTGTTGTTGTTGATGGTGGTGGTGGTGGTGGTGGTGCGTATGGGAATGGGAATCGGATTCGGTAACGGAGGAAACAACAAGACTGGCTGTATCGGGGGCAAGGCTGGCTGCCACGGTCAAAGCCGGGTTGGCATCATCAGTCATGGACACATCCATTTGTGACAAAAGCCTAATGTGGGAATTTTTTTTGGCGCCGTCAAAACAAGGTAGCGAGGGTCTGCGAGATAAATCCGCTTGAAGCGATACACCCGATAGTTGGATAACTCTGGGAATCTCCGTCTAAGCAGGAAAAACAAGAGAGAAAAATTCAATAGACGCTTATTGCGGAGAAAACAGCTAGGCCATAAGCCAAAATAGATCCACAATTCAGTAATACTGTTTTACTGCAAGTATTTTCTCTGTGGCTGAGAAGAAGAACGCCTTTGGTGGCCAGCTAATGAGCAAATTAGGGGAAATGCTCTGATTATGTATCTTGAATCAAGCTTCTTTTAAACTCCAAAAAACACGAAAAAAGCGAAGAAAAACGATGGAAATCAAAAAGAGAAACGGATTATCGTTGTATCCGGAAGTCCAGTTAACAAACAAGTACGATTAAGATAAGGAGAGATTGGGGATAAAACGATGTGTTTGGCAAAAACGGGGGTTTACAGCTGAAAAGAAGTTCTGTGGCGTTATGCAATATCCTCAGTGGCGCCACATGGTCTTCTCACACTTGTGTGCCACACGGTCTGGTAGTACAGTACATACTGTATAGGTTGTAAGTTGATTCCTCATTTTAACCATCGACTTCAGTTATGAAATACCAAATCTTCGGTGACTCTTTTACTTTTCACAAGTAGGCTGACTAGTCACAACTCGACTAACTCCGTACGGCGTCTAGCTAAACTGTAGTCTCCATAGGCGCTGTTGGCCACAGATAAAGATGTCACTTGCGTTACCAAACGCAAAACTCGATGCTCCGCCTAAAAGTAGAGGTTAGTGACAACTACTCAACCTGATTCCACGATAGTATTATACATACCGGGGATTCGTATCACACCCATAAAGTCGCCACTAGGGTGCCACACCTCTAGACCATCTGTGCATGCTGCATAAATGTAGCCATTGGCATCGCATTGTATCGTCAACAGTCTATCAGCCAGAGGGTACCCAAGCAGACGTCTATTGGCCAAAAACACGCCGTCTTCCCGTTTGATAATATCGAAAGCGAAGATAGCAGAAAGTCTTTCAAACAGTTAGCACTAATTCCACCAACAGTAATAGACGACTTACGTAGGCTGCACATCATACTTGTTGGGCTTTCGAATCCCCGCCTCCGCAACATAAACTGTCTGGCCATCCGGACTGACCGCCACGTCCGTTGGCCGCTCAAACCCATCAGCCATGGCGCGCACCTTCATCGTTTTCAAATCCAGCCGGTACACACAACATGGCAACCTTGCGCGCGGGCGAAAATCATCCAACTCGCCATCCGTTGTATCCGTGAACCAGATCGCATCGCTCTGCATCGTCACTGCCAGCCCGTGCGGCGAATTAAACGGCCGGCCCATGTACGTGGAGACCTGGGTCTGCGGCGGCTGGCCCGACGGCATGTACACGACGCCGGCGGTGTGCGCGTGCATGTTGCCCTGGTCGCAGTACAGCACGCCGTCGCGGAAGGCTGTGCAGCCCGAGGGCATGGCCATGGTTTGCGGCGGGCGCAGTTTCCACCACTGGACGTGGCTGATGCTGGGATTCTCGCGACTCAGCGGGGCGTCGTTGGCGCCGACGATCTTGACGCGCGAGATGAGAATCACGGGGTATTTAGACGAGGACGTGGATGCGAGGAGGTTGGATGTGGTGTAAATCTCGCCAGTCATGGCGTTGTATGCACAGCCAGCTCCAAAGAAGGGATTTTTGGTGGAGTCTAGCGATGAGAGTAGCAGGGTGAGCCGTGTTTGAGAGCCCGTCACGCTGGAGAAGCGCAGATCATGGACCACGACATTGGCATTGTCTCTGTGCAAGCATTAGTTGGTGACTACTGAAGATCATAAAGAAGGGCATACTTGAGATAGCTTTCGTCAGCTTGGAACTCATCCGCCGTCTAAGTGGTATTAGTCGGGGTTGAAAAGTTATTATGTATTACGACTAGTTTAAAATCAACTAACTCACATAGAAGTCAAGCGTATGGGTGTCAAACCCCGACACCGTGAGCGACGACATCTTGGGCTGCAAAACGATGTTTGATATAACAATAATTAAGGAGACGAAATTTTCACTACTTTCACAGGCTCATGAGCATAGTAGAGTGGATATGCTTGTTTATGGAAAACGGAAAGTGCGCGGCTCACGTCATGCTGAGTGTGATGAAGCACATTTGAAGCCGTATAAAGGTAGCCCCACTTATTTCTTACAGGTTTCAACTTTCAACTGCAAAATGGCTACGCACCTTGTGAGCTTCATATTTTCCACGGCTTTCTTCATCCCAATGTATAATATACTTACAATACTTGTATATAGTTGAATCTAGGATGGGATGTGTACTTATAGTACGTATATGTAATGTTTATGAGCATCTCAACTATATTATTAATCCGGACTGCTGTATTTGTTTACACCATTCTAGGGTGTAAAATGTACATCTCACTCCAATAGCCTCGAGTAGCAGTCACTCAGGCGCAACATCTACTTTTTCTGTACAAAATCACCAAAGCCCGACACACAAGAACAGTCCGTTCCCAATCGTCATGAGCTCACGAAGCAGGATTACTTCCGTAACCCAGATCCAGCAATCACCAATATCAACTGTCTCATATTGCAAACAAGCTAGTGCTTTACTTGTATATTCCCTTCCAGTTTCAAGTTTGTATCCTTTTGCCATAGGCCAACGCCCCATTCTGTTTCCAAGATAACTCGATCGTGTTCTTCGTTGGCCTGTCAGGGAGAAAAGAACAAATTGGGTATCGAAAAAAGCTGGTATCTCGTCGTCATGTACGAACGTTCGTGTAAGCTCAGACCGCATCGTGGGGATATATAAAGTATAGCAGGGTCAAGACATCCAACACCATGAAGAAAAAGTTGGCGCAACGGCACAATGCTAGTATTCATAGACAAGAAGAGAAAAGAAACCCGAAACCCCGCATAGAGAGAACATAAGACAAAGAGAGAACAAAACAATTCTTTATTGCGCGCGTATCGTTTAGTGCTTCGACTCGGTCTTCTCGCTCTCGGCCAGGAACTTGGTGATGAAGTCGGCCTCATCCGAGGTGGCGGCGTTGATCGGGGGAGTCACACCAGCGGTGGGGGCCTTCTTGCCGCCGGTGGCCAGCTTGATGCCACCGAACAGCGTGCCGATGACGCCCAGGGCCAGCTAAACAATGGCAGAGCTGGTTAGCAAGGAGCGTGCCTTGTGTTTGGGATGGTGGGGGGCTCGGGTATGCAACGCCGATAATGGACGCCGGGAATGTCGGGAGGGACGCGTGGAGGGGAAGGGGGCCAATTGGGTCTCAGGTTGGGGGAGAGGGTGCAGCGTAGTGGCATGTGACCAATTGGACTCGGCGTGTGAAGCTATCTGGGGGGCCGGGGTCAACGGGACCATTTGTGCCATCGCGACACTGACAGACCCATCCGACGCCACAAACAGCTCGGTACTGAAAAAGAAAATGCAATTGGACATATAAAAAAAAAATAAACTCACGTAGTGCGAGCCGACCTGGCGGCCAAGGATGGAGTAGTAGGCGACCATTTTTTTGAGGGAGAGGGATTAAAAAGGGTGGTTGTTGTTTAACAAAATGTTAAATCAAAGCAGGACAACAGAAAAAAAAAAAGGTCGTGATGTACAAAAAAATAGCTTCAAGGGTAAAAGGAATGGACAAAGGTGGGCTTACTGGGCTGGGTGGTACAAAATTCAGGAAAGCCAAGGCAAAGCTTCCGGGCTATTACGGACCGCCACTTTCTTGCTCAAAGTAAAATGGTGCACGGCGCCTGGATTGTCAGGCGAAAAGGTGTGGCATGCTGACGCAGGATGTGGCGTATATGGGTTAGCTAGGGTTGTACATATCCCTATGAAAAGTATGGGCCCGCAAACATTGCACATACGTAAATTTCAATACCCTCACGAATATGGAATAGAAAATAATGTTATTACTGCATCCATTCTATGCGGCATAGAACTCACATACTTACAAAGTCATTTGGCTGTAACTCTGCCCAAACCGACTGAACACCTGCAACCAACTGACTGACTGTGGTATATTTTTCTCTCTTTGTTGACATTCTTCTTTTAAATTTCTGCCAGATGTTCTCTATTGGGGGAGAGATCGGGGCTTTGTGCTGGCCATACAAGCTGATGAACATTGTGCTGCCGCTTGCATTTCTCGATCTGGTCTCCCTTGTGCCAAGGGGCGTTATCCTCTTGCATGTATACCTCTTCACTGCTATCGGCCTGCTGTTCTAGGTAGAATGGAAGATAGTGCTTCTTCCATATGGACTCGAAGTATACTGCCTGTGATAGATGTTGCTTCTCTGGCAGTATAAACAATGGCCCTTTCCTTCATTCCTGAAGCAAGCCCAGATGCAAATGGATAGATACCCATATGTATTTCTCTGTTGGATACACTCGGGCAACCATGCCTCATCTGCAGGCTGCGTCACCCATAAGTCACGAGCTATTCTATTGGTTTTGATGTAGCACTCATCTGGCCAACAAACATTTCTCCAGTCCATTGTCTTATGGGCTTTTGCAAAAGCTACACGGCGCTTCTGGTTCTTCAGGCTGATAGCAAACTTCTTTCGCGCCTTGCATCACGATAAGCCATCTTTGACGAGCTCTCTCCTAGCTGTACTGGTTGAGATTCCCATCTCTTTTGTCAGGTCTTCTAATAGGATGGTTCTGTTTTTTTTTTTTTTTTTTTGTTTTTTTTGGCAACCCGAATGAATCGTCTACGTGCCCTAGGAGAAAGAGCAGGGGCTCTGGGAGCTGAAGCGAATGGATTCTCAGTTCCCAATGTTTGTGGAGAATCGTAGAGAGGAGGCCGTAGAGACGATATTTCGTTGGACTTTCCAGCCTCTGCAATATCCCGAATGCTTCTTCTTCTATCCGGCGATAATTCAGGACCTTTCATTTTGAAAAAAGAGTAGGGGTAGATGTTTTGTTAGGAATAATTGATGAGAGGAAAGGTTGAAGAAGGGAGGAGAGGGGGTGGAGTTTTATCCAAACCACATGTAAAATTGTAGCTTATACTTTCGGTAACGATATGTGCATATATTGAATGATGGAAGTTTATGCGCTGTAAGTACAGTATCTTCCTTGCATCAAAGATATAAGAAACCAAAAAATAGTTACTTCCATATATTGCCGTCCTGTGTCCCAGCAACCTTTAAACTACAGTACACAACTCTATGAAGCCACCTCGGACTTGTAGTCATACAGTGGAATATCCAAGTCAGCCCAGTCATCGTCTTCCGAACCCGGGCATACAGTAAAAAACACCGTACCCACACCAGTATCCGGATTCATCGCCATCAACGACACGCGCCCGTCGCCTGCCTGATTGGTAAACATTTCATTGGCACCCTTCGTATTCCCGTACCACGCGAGCTTCACATCCGCCCACGACACTGCACTTTCTCCGACGTTGAGAGTACCAACAGCTGTGTCAAGCACGCCGCGATTCAGCCAGAGTTTGGCATTTCCGGTAAATTTGTCGAGCCAGTACAAGTCGGCGCGGCCGTCGCCGTTGGCGTCCGTGAAGCGGAAGTTGGCACGGTCGAGGTTCAAGTTCTTAACGACTTGGCCAATGTCTTTGAGGCCGTTTTGTTTGTTGAGCCAGGCTGTGGTCATGCCGTTCTTGTCCATGCAGAGAATATCAGCACGGCCGTCACCGCTGTTTTCGTTAGTTTGCTGTTGGATCATGAGTGGCGGCTGAAACTTACTCGAGATCGACAATGTGGTTGCCATTGTCAAAGTATCCAATGCCCCAGCCTTGGGTACAAGCGTCCTGCTTCATCTCAACAACCTCCCACTTAAACTCCCAGTCGTTTGCCGCTTCTGCAAACTTGTTGAGCCAAATCTTGAGATGTCCCGTAGTCTTGTCGACCGCAACAACATCCGCATAGCCGTCACCATCCCAGTCCGCCAGATGAAGCGCCCGGCGATCTGTGGTAGTGTTCAGAATTGACACTGGGGAAGTATACGCCTTTTCGTTGAACAAGTTCACCTTTCCGGCTTCGTTCTGATTACGACTGAGGAAAATCTCACCCGAGGGCGAAATCCACACATAGTCATCAATCTTTCGCTTGCGCATATCGGCGAAGCGCGAACCGTCACCAAGCTGAAATTTTCCGCCGGAGCCGTTGTTCTTGTAGGCTGTCACAGACAGACTACACTGGTCTCTTTTGCAGTTGGAGAATCGCACAATGGCAATATCTGAGCGCTCGGAACCAAAAATGCGGCCAAACTTGATGGCCTTGGCCGAGTCGGCAGCCGCAAATCCGAGAAGTTTGTAGTCAGTAGACTTGAGCCACGACGGCACGACGCTCTTTTTAGCACTGCGATGGTTCGATCGGATTGTGATTGCTCCTTTGTCAGTTACCTGCACCCAGTCAGAGCGGCCGCTGAGTATCGTTAGCGATAGACAAACACATCATGCAGGTCGAGGATCAACTTACTCGCCGTTGATATCCACAAACTGTATGGTGCTGGTCTTTTTGACTTTGGTATCAAAAATATTGGCGGGACTTGATGCGAAATCCTGGAAAAAGGACGGCTTTGCACCAGTGCCGGCATTTCTCCAGCAGTATCCAGCGCTAGCCGAATTGTTAAGAAAGCAGTAATCCAGTCGACCATCGCCATCGATATCCGCAAAACGGGCGCCGTCTCGGGAAAAGCCGCGGCCGCCTTTGTGCCACACACCAATCGACTGGAATGTCACAGGTGAGGTGCCAACATTGGTCGCTGCGTGACTGTACGCACGAAGAGATGAAAGTCAGAAACGGAAATAGGGATATAAAGCTTGAAACAGATCTGCACGATTTCCACTTACACGGAACCGTTCTTGGCAACACATAAAAAATCTGCAAGACCATCATTGTTCTGCAGGTTTTGTATTAGTCATTTTTTTTTTCTTGATTTGCTTGGCCAGATGCCAAGACTCTTGTAGCACCTGTGAATCTATCAACTTACAATGTCACCAAAGAAAATGCCTAGGATTGAGTTAGTACTACATACACTGTTTTTGTTTCATTCACTCCGGCGCACTCACCTTCTTTCTCACACTCAAATGGCAGCTTTTCAAGATTTGTGGCTTCACCAAAGTTACCGGATCCTCTGTTTTCAAGCAGCGATATCCTGCTGTTTCCAGATATCACCACCACGTCGTCCAGATTGGTGGATGAGCTGCGGTTAACCAGAGCTGCAAATATGATATTGCTATCCGGAGCTACAGCGGTATCAATCTTGATTTTTTCTTCATCAAATTTTGCTTTGAACGGCCCGTCACCTGAAAACCCAAGGGCAGTGGCATTGATGATAACTGAGTTGGAACGATCGTCAGCCTTGGACATTCCAGCGCGCGGAGCACATGTCGCATTTGCTGGGCCGTCAGGATAAATCACGTCCTGGTCAGGCGGCTTGATCATGCCTCGGCACTGGGCCTCGTTGATTGCAGAGTACCAAACACCAGCCATTTTCTTGAAGCCAGAAGGAACGGGATGCGTCCCATCCCAGATGTCGGATGCGAGAAGAGTCTTGCCATTGTCCATTTCAGCCATGAGTATGGGCTTTCCCTCGGCAGCAAGTTTATGACCTAGCGCACGATAGCCTGTATTTATGAAAGCAGTCTTGCCAGCGTCATCTTTTGGTAGGAGTGTCGACAAAATAACCACTGTGTCGGGGACAATGGTCCACAGATCACGCAACATGGCTTCCATGCGCTCTGGGGCTTTTTGGTAAGGCATCTCGTCATTAGAGAAAACGGCATCATTGGTGCCAACGTTAACGAGGATGACGTTGGGCTTGTAGATGGGAACGGTGTTCTTGGCCCGAGAGTGAATCATGTGGACTTTCCAGCCAGGATGGCCTTCATTATCCTGGGGAAAGGTCAGAGTGGATTCATGATTACCAAATTGTATACATGTACAGCAACTTACAGAGTCTAACATGTCTCCCCAATTGCGCATTGACCCAACCATGTTGATATTCCACCCGTCATCCCGGAGCTTGTCCCGCAGATACTTGCGGTATCCGTTGTGGTGCGTATCTGATGAGTGGGCGGGCTGGCCCTTTGTAATTGAAGCACCCAGAGGCATAATACGCAGGTAAAAGTCAGAAGGGCGCGCACATTTGGGAGTAGCAGCAGTATAGCTCTTGAGGTAGCGCTGAGGTTCGAGTCGACTCAGCATATGAAAGGCCGGCGTTAATGCCAGGAGCATGACAAACATGTTGGCAATGATGAGCACGCGAAAAGCCCGAGAAGCAAGGATAGAACGACAGCCGGCAAGGGCCGTCTGGAAGAATTGGGTCGAAGGCAGCATGATGAAAGAGACGTCGCAAAGGATACAGTCGTTATAGTTGGCGAGATAGCAGGCAAGGCTATGAAGGCCCGCCGATTATATGATGGGCATATACAAACAGCCGATGTCCAAAGAAGCAAGCTGGGTTGAGACAAGCAAGGTAGGAGTTGTTGGAAAGACGAGGGATGCGGGAGTCTTTTAAAGAGAGGATGGCATAAGAAGAGGAGAGCAATGGCAGTAAGAGATGGAAGATTGCTTTCTAAGTTATAATATAAGGTGTATGTATACAAGTAGAAAGAAAAAAGAAAATACGTAATTGTAAGAACTCAACTCACTCCTTTCTCTCCTCAACTTCTCTCCTTCTTGGGCCATCAAAAGTCCTTGACAAAGTTTATCGGAGTTTATCATCCACCCTTTTTTTTTTTTTTTTTTTTTTCCTTGTTTTAACTATTGCAGAAAGTCGCTTAACCAACTTTATATGTAACTGGCGCTGTAAGATGGCCAGGATATGGGTAGCAGCTTCATTGAGAAGTCATGAATTGGGATACTATGCATGTACAGACTTGGATACTTGTATATTTCAAAGTCTTCTTTGGCCTTTTCCAAGCATGCTCAGCCACAAGCAACAATACAAGTAAGTACACAACCTCTATGATTTTTTTTGAGGAAAGAAAACGTCAAGTCAAGGATGTTTTTCTTCTAGATCACACCGGCTGGGTGAGGCTCTAGAAAGCTTTCCCCTGTCCAAGCTAATGCTTGTTTAGGGGTCGCATAAAGCTTTATACCTAACAAGGCCGTCCCTGAACATATTATGTTATGTATACACGTATGTACATACATACGAGTACATACTCTGTACATACTATTGTATGTATGCATGTACAAGTATGTATATGTACTGGTATCTACCAATCTGCTTTTGCATTGATAAGCCGCTACCATTTTTATGCCCTTGTGGTTTAATCCCCCCAAAAGGTCTATACGGGTTCCTTTACGTCTCTACTCATCCATGATACAGATCCCGTTTAAGCAAAGCCCGTGCTTCTCACTGCCACTCTAAGTATGTATAAGTAGCTTTTCTATAGGCTGACCTCTATCCACACGAACTTACGTTTGTGTTCATGGAATACATGTGATGAAAACCATAAAGTAGTATCTTGACCTGACCGGTTGTGTTCATCCCTGGAACCTTTGGTGAACATCTTGGCTTTTTTACGTATTGGCCAATATCATCCGACCGATGCACAAAAGTGCGAAATCTTATCTCACTCAATGTGGTGCTCGCGGCATAGCATCTTAAATGGCAGTACACACCTACAAAAGTCCCAATATACCTGTATGTACATACATACATACATACATACATACGTATGTACATACATAGTAAAAAGTAAACTAACTCTTTCTACGGCGTCTGACTGACTGTCAGACAAGGCTCTTTCCTTATCACAACATGTCAGCTGAATAGAAAGTAGCACTTATCCCTTGTATTGGCAAAATATCTAACCCTAAATACCTGGAATGTTTTGTTTTTGGCATTCAACTTGGACGCAAACAGGCAACCCACCCCCAAAATTCACAGGATCCACTAATTGGCTTCTAGGGCGGTTTTGCTATCCGGCAATTCAATTGCGTATGTATGTACATACGCCGCATCAATTTAAGCTACGTTTTGGCGGTCTTAAAAACCAGGAACCCGCTTTCTCGTTATGGCTCTCTTTATCTACTTTCTGACAAACAACTTTGACGCTTCTTACATCTTACATCAATTTTAACCTCGTCAAATCCCCCACGCCAATCGCTGTCTATTTTATCAATTTCCAACAATGTGGTGGCCCGGAAAGAAACAGGATAAGCCGGCCGAGTCTGCGGCTTTAGCTTCGACTTCGTCTCCTGTTGTCCCTCCTGCAGTCTCTGCTGAATCCAAGACGCCGCCGCACGAGAAGCTGCCTGAGAGTCTGCAAAAGATCATGTCAAACGCTGATAAAAATGAAAAATACGATGACGCTGTTAACGGCTAGTAAGTGACAGTCTTTCTTTCCAATGGCCGCGTGTTTCTTTGGTACTGACGTCAAATCCCAGCGGCCCCGACTCTACTGAGAGCAATGTCAGATATGCCGCCTATCTGTCCCGGATAAGAACCGTGGTTTCGTCGGCTCACCGCTACGTCGCCTACACCAGCGATATCGGCGAGTCATTCCGTCCCGTTGTCAGCCCGGCCCTTGTGCGCGCTGCCTACGGTGTCTCGTGGGCCTATCTTATTGGTGACGTCAGCTACGAAGGCTACAAGGCCTACTGGAGCAACCAGCGCACGCTCAATCCCGTCCTGGAACTCACGCCTAGCCAGCAAAAGTGGACGGGCCTTCCCAGCCACTCTCTCAACACTGATAGCAAGAAGCTTGGCGCTGATGGCAAGGCTTCTCCCATTGCGCCCGGCCATGTGGCGCCGCTGGACGACTACCGCACTGTCATGGTGCAGCGTGCGCTGTTCCAGAGCATTGCCAGCATGGGTCTGCCGGCTTTCACGATTCACAGCGTCGTAAAATACTCGGGCAAGGCCATGAAGGACATCAAGAATAAGACGCTACGCACCTGGGGCCCAATTGGTCTGGGCCTGTCGGTAGTGCCGTTCCTGCCTACGCTCTTTGATGAGCCGGTTGAGAATGCTGTCGAGTGGGCTTTCCACAAGGCTTTCTTTAATGTTGGCGGTGCTTCTGCCGTCGAGAACGCTCCTGCGACTGGTCGCGAGAAGCTGCTAAGCCAGAAGCCCAAGGAGAAGGAGCTGTAGATCATTGCATATCTGATTATGTACTTTGAGTACTCGATTTTAGAGCAATCTCGTCACAAGATAAATAGAATTCATTTTTATTATACGATGCTTTTAAACAATTTCAGCTCCCCCTCCTCTTAAACCACTCGAATCATGACGTAAGGTATTCGTCTGTGAAACCCTAGACCTAACCCTAGAGAACTGCGGCCGAAAAAAA
>CM069899.1:826112-836354 GCA_036034705.1 Thielaviopsis punctulata | reverse complement strand
AGCGGTTGTTTTTTTTTTTTTTTGACATTAAAACGCTTACCAGCGTCTGTATCACATCAAGGGCAGTAGGTATATCGGAGGACAGGTTCATCAGCATACACACTATATGTATACCAACTCAATAAAAATAAGTAACCACATTTACCGGCCCTTGCCAAACTTCTCGTGCCATTTCCCCATGCTTCCAGTGTGTCTAACACCACCGCCAATTCCACCACCTGGCTTCGTGTCAGGCCCCTGACGAATCAGTTCAATTGACTCGTGCACTGTCGCAAACGCAGCAAGTCCAGGCGAGGCTGGGTCTCCGGACGCACCAGTTCCCGTGCCCGTAGGCGAGGCCAGGATGATGGAGTTTGATGTATTGCGCTGGCGCAAAGCGTACTTATGGTCTGGTGTGCGCAGGACAGCATTGGCTGTCTCGGGTGAAGTCTCCAGGTACAGTCTTTAAAAGAACAAAAGAGAAAAGAAATGTTAGGGCTCATCTCAACAAGGTCTTATTGTTCACGACAGAGCAATCAAAGACATGAAAGTATTGAAGCTTACAAAGGCGCACCGAGGCCCTCTAGCAGAGCAACTAGCTCGGGCGGCAATTCCAGAAGCCGGTATCCATGGCCGTCGGGGGCGTGAGAAAAGGGAATCTGCTGAGAGCCCTGCGTAGACATGTTTTGTTTTTCGGGAGGTGTAAATGAAGCGGTAGACACAATTGATGGACAAGGGGATGGGTGCGTATAAAAGTGAGGCGCTTATGCACAAGTGCGCGGCTCGGTGAACGACGGGCGGATAAGATGAAGTTCAAGGTGGAGCAAGTAAAGGAAAGGATCCGTGCGGGATTGACTTTGAAAAAAAGAAAATAAAATGTGTCAGAAAAGTGCGTGATAAACAATAAGCTTAAGACAAAATCAGCGTTGGAATCAAAAAAGATTTTTTTTTGTCTCGAACCCAATTCAGAACGAAGGATAAAGCTTTTTCTTCTAACTTAAGTGTTACATGCTGTAGCAGCGGCTGCAAGTCCACTAGGGTTATGATGGTCTCCAAACCCTTGCCACCCTTTGTTTCTCGAGAATGACGCTTATGTTACCGTTTACTTTTCCTTGTTGCACGAAACTTTTAAAACTCGCTAAGCTCATTCTTCTTATTTTTAATCTTTTTTAGTACGAAGATTTCCATTGTTTACTATGTTATTCATTTCAAAGTGCTGGCACTTGGTGGGTTTTGGTTAGATCGCCGGCTTCTAAGTATAAAAGGCTTAGCTAAAATGAAACCAGAAACTCCTTTTTTTCCTCTTCCATTTTAGCCCTAGAAGCAAGAACGAAAAGAAATAGAAGAATAACATAGTATCTCTTCTTGGCAAGAGGCAAAGGACGAAAGGGTCTTACATAGTGGCAAACTTACCAAGATTTAGACGCTTGCTTCGTCTCTTTCAGCAGCAAAAGAAGCATTTCATCCCAAAATAGATATATAAAAAAAGCCAATGGCAAACTTAACCTGTCGTTTCTCCTGAATATGCCAAATTGCAAGTTTCTGACAAGAGAGACAACGGGCTTACATAATCAACCCCAAGGTAAGGAGCTTTCTTCTTCTTCCTTTTTTTTTTTCTTTTTTTTTTTAAAAAAAAAGATGAAGATATGAAAAGATGTTGGTTCAGTAGTACATGCTATGTAAACATAAATAACTAACATTATATAATAATAGTCTTTGTTGAAAAAGCCAGACTTGACAATTATACACTATGTGCATACTCAAGATTCCGTCGTAATTTAACACAGCAGTGTATTTATTTCCAAAGAACCTATTCATGGCCACTGACTACCAAATAGCTGTGCAGGACAAACCCCCGGAGACCAGGCATTATCCGGGAAGGCGAGGTTTCCCTGCTCGGGGGGCTTACCTGACTCAGCACTAGCTGCTTCTAAGGAGAGGCTTGATTTTGGAATGGTTGATTTTTGCTATGAATTCTCATTAATGTCAACCATTTCGGCTGTCAATGTTAAAGCCCGACTCAATTTGACTCGTGTTCCTTGCCTTTTGCTTTTAATATTGTGCTTCGAAATTGTATATATTTCTTGTATGCTTTGTGTAGCTTGCCCCGCCATTCAGCTGTGTTGGGGTTATGGTTGTGGGCCGAGTTCCTGATTTCGTCTAGGCGTTCTTGTATGTATATTTGTCTGGAGTTGTCGGTAGGCGTTGAGGCTGCTATGGTGTACAAGTACCTGTCATTTATTACAGAAGTTGCTCGACAATCCAGCTGCTTCCAAAATCATAAGCCTTCTACGGTTAAATCAGTTCCCGATCAAATAGAGTATGTATATAGGAATACATCTTATTCTTGTCTCTACATAGATCAACACAGAGCCCTTCCATCTTTTCACCATCTAGAACAGTATCGCGTTTCTTTTATCTCCTTTCTTGCTTTTCGCTTGCCTGTTTTCTTATTTTCGCCCCTGTGGCTCTGTTTGAATTTTGGGATTATCTGGCTATTTTATTGTGCCGTTTTGGGATTAGATGAACATCTCGACAACCGACAACAAAATAGCTAGCTAGCTGGCTTGTCTGGCTGTGTACATACTTATCGTTGAACACCAGGGTCGCTCTAATTGCTTGCTTGGCTTGGCTTGCCTAAGTTTGTCTGCTTTATGGTCCTTCATCCCTTCTGTCATATTAGCTATCCTTATCCCCTGTCCAGCCAGCATTTTGACTCTATTCTTTGTTTAGTCTCTACATGTACATACGTAGTCTTTTTTTCTGGGCTTCTTCATTCCTTTTTTTTTCTTCTCCCATCCCATCCCCTTCTAAGCCAACCCGCCCCGAATGAAAAAACAAACACAGACTGCCAAACCCGAATGCACCATCGCCAACCCTGAGCTTCTTTCGTTTCGGCCTTTCTTCATAACCAGCCTCCGCTTATCCCCATCCGCTCCTCCCCTCTCCTCCTCCCCTCACTTCACATTGCTCCGCCTTTCTGAACCTCGACCTCTTCTTTGTTGCCCACGAGCCTTTATTCTTCGGCCCCAGTCGCATAGCTCAGAACAACTTGACTATAGCCCAACCTTACTTCACCGCCCAATTCCCTTTTGCTTATCCGTGACGGTGGGCGCCGTTACCGTCTTGTTTTTCTTCTCTTAATCAATTCCTGGCAAGCTGTCCCATAGCTCCATCTGTTACATACAGGGGTGTCGACGCTGACTATACATACACCAATATCATTTTGTCTGGCTGTGGTTTTGTTTCTTCTTCTTTTCATTTGCTGCCATTTGCATTGAATTTCCACCCATTTTTGCCATTCACCCCTCGCTAGGCTCTCTCGATTCCCCTCCTCGACTACCAGCGTCCGACCGTGCCTCCGAATTCGAGCCGCCATTCAACGCTTCCATCTCTGCCGCACTCGCCACAAAATTGCAATTACATATATATCCATTTTTTCATTCGAACTCCTTGATCACTTTATCGATATACATACCCACTTTGAACTGGCAAAACTAAACTCTCGATCTCGACGGCCACTACAACCCCCCACCCGATTGCGACCGCTTGAGCCCCTCTCGCTATTTACCTGCTAGCCCAACTTCCGCCCCTTCTGTTGAATAGCCCCGACAACTCGGCTGCCGTGGCCGTCAGACCACGCAAACAATGGTGCGCGTCACTGAAGATATTGTGTTGCCAGCCGAGAGCGTGACGCTTTACCACACTTGCGATCCTTTGTTGGGCGACTACCCCGTGCTAGTTTTCCATGGTCCATCAACCACCGCCAACTACACCCACAACAGCTCTCGGGTTCAGGTGCACGTATTCACTGCCGCCGGCTTCCAGTCTTTCCACCGCCTGACGATATCTCCAAACTCGCCGTTTTACACTGTCGTTGATTATCTACCTCGCGAGTTCCAGGTCGACGAAGTCTATCGTGGCTTGGCGTTTGGCATCTTCAAGTACTTTTCGGAGCTACCTGAAACTGTAAAGAGCTACCTGCGTAGTAAATACGCCAGCACACGTACAAAACGCCCAGCCTCCTCACCTTTGCTCTTTGGTGAACAACATGCTGCTGACATCGCCAAGGAGCTCATTCAGAGCAACAACACGGTGAACGTGGCTCGGAATTTGCAGCACGCCCTTCAGACTCAACACATTTCCAACGTCGATTTGGACTTTGTGCTACCTCCGGGCTCTATTGTGGCATTACAACCGGAAGATTACGAAGACTACACCGACGACGAAGACGATATTCTCGATCCTTCATTACGCCAGTATGGAGGGTACACGCCCTTGGTCCGCCTACTAGGCGAGCCTGTATTTCTGCCAACCTCTCGTTTACGACGCGCCCCATCTAAGCCGACATCTCTCAACCGTAGCAAGTCCTTCAACAAGGACCAAAAAGCCGACTTGCGCATGAAGCTTCGTGAACTACTGGAGACGGAAGAGCGTTATGTCAAAAAGGTGCAAGAACTTGTCACTGTTATTGCTGCTGATTTTCGCCAAGCAGCCAAGAAGAAGTCGCCTGAAAGCCAAAGCCCACCTCTCGAAGAAGTCAACAAGCTGTTTCCGCAATCGCTCGACACCATAATGGTCCTCAACGAATCTTTTATGCAGGAGTTGCGCAAGATCATGGATGAGACAGAAGAAGAGGCACGAAAAGACATGGAGCACTCTACTGCTACCATGTCTGGTAATAAACTTGGAGCTACTGCTCGCTCAAAGGACCCCACGGGCACTCTTTTGGTGGCTCGTCTGTTTCTCGAGTGGTTCCCCAAGTTTACCGAAAGTTATCAGGACTACATTCGCGCCAGCCAGCACTTCCCGCAAATGATTAACGGATTCATGGAAAAACAGTCGACCTTTAAGAGCCGCGTAGCCAAGACTGGCGAGCAGACGATTCGTTCGTCCCTTATTGAGCCGGTGCAGCGTCTGCCTCGATACAGCCTGCTCATTGACCAGATTGTCTCATGCTTGCCCATTACGCACCCAGCTCTGCAGCCCATGTTGCGTGCTCGCGACATCATTACCAACATTTGTTCTATGGATGATCCGATGCCAGACAAGCCGCACGTAGCCAGCCGGCTACGCAGCATGGTTGAAGCGTGGCCTGAAAATCTGGTGCCGCAAGGCCGCATCATCATGGCCGCTGACTTTGTCGAGATCCCGGCTCCTGTAACGGCATCACAGTTGGGATTAACGAATATGAGTGGAATGTTTCTTGTGTTTGCCGATTGTGTAGTGCTTACCAAGAAGCTATCGACTACGGCAACCGGCCGCGACTTTTTGCGCGAACTTGACAAGCCTTCAGCTGCTGGACTCATGGCTTCCATGACAAACGCTGCTGGCGGCCCTGCAAACTACGAGCTCTCATTTTTGGGCTGGCACGATCTTGCTGATGTACGCTTCACTGAGTCTGCTGACGGCCAGCTTGTGTGGATGACGTCAGTCAAGGACATGAAAAGCGCTAACCCCAGTGATGTATCAAGACTTGGGCCCACTTCTCGCTGCTTCAAGCTGCAAGAGACGTTTGAGGGCAAGGCTGCGCGGTGGACTGAGGATATTGCCAGGGCTCGTGTCGAGGGCCGCTTTGGCGAATCTGAACGTGAAGATCCGCGATGGACACTGCGATCAACTCGTATGCCCGACAGCAACCTTGGACTTTTTGCCGCCGTCTACCAAGAAGGCTCGGATTATCTCATAGAAGGCCGCAAAGAGCCAGCACCAATCCAGGTTGTGATAGACCATGAACGAGGCACAAAGGGTGCACCGGTTGGCCATCGTGGTGTTGAAATTGTTGTTAATGTCAATGCTGGAGATCTTCGCCGGGTATCCATTAATGCCGTGGGCCTGAGCGGCAAGAACTTCAGCGATGAGGTTGCTCTGGAAGACTTCTTACCAACCCTTTCACGACGAAGTGAGTTTCTATTTTACTTTTGTAATGAGCCATGGCTAACACGAAGCAGTTATTCAAATCATGAGCTCTCAGGTCAACATGTGGAATCCCAGCCTCATTCCCGGTCTCGTGTCTTACAACGTCAAGACCGTCAAAGGTCTAAATCTTGCCGGAACTCGTGAAAAGAGTCGATCATTTCTTGCAACGTCGCCCGTCAAGCTGCTGTCCAACATTTGGAACGGGACACTTAGTTCAGCACCCGAAACGGTGCAGCAGCCCGCTAAGCATGCGCGAACGCCGGTTTCGGCTGTTTTCCCCTCTACAAACCCCAACACGCCGGCTCAGTCCAAGGATCTCTACCGCACGGGAAGCCAGCACTCAATTTATGGCTCAGTGCGAGGGCGCGAGCGAGTTCCCTTGGAAGCTTCCAAACCAGAGAATCCTCACATGCACCTAGAGGGAACCTTCACTGGCTATGTGGCTGCTCTGCAGTCACGCAAAGGCAACATTCTTGGGCGTGCTGTGATGAACCGCCGCAATGCTGATGAGCTTGTGGTCCACGACCTGTACAATCACCTTCTTGAACAGCCTCTTGATTTTGCTTATGCCAATGATTTCAGCTCTGATGTGATTCTGTTTGCCTTTGAAAAGTTCCTGCAGATGGCTTGGGCCGACCAAATGGGCCCCATCATGACTATGGCGACTCTTGAAAAGCTTCAGGCACGTCTGAGCCGGCGTGTCCCGGGTGATTTTGCTGACTTTGTCAACTACCTATTCAACGACATGGCGCCGCAGAATCGCCGCGCTTTCATTTCAGTCATCAAGCTTCTGGCGGATCTGCTTAACGGGTGTGGCAACGATTCAGACAGAGGTGCACTGACGCTGGCCTTTGCTGAAATCCTTGTGCCGAATGGAGATGCCATCAACTACATCACCCTTCTTGATCGCTTGGTCGAGGACTGTGATCGCATCTTTGATAACTCAGGCAACATTGGAGCCGGTGGTGCCCAGAACGCAATGCTAGCCCTTGCCCAAGCCAACGGTTATTTTGATACAATCACGGGCGGATCTGGAACGGTGCGCGGAATCAAGTCAAATAGCGGTTCTTTGAGTTCCAATGCGTCGTCTCTGCGCCGCAAGTTTGGGTTTGACACGCTGCTCCGTCAGAACAGCAAAGACTCTACTCATTCGGAAAAGTCGATGTGGCGTAGCTTTAGTAAACACGGAAAGTCATCTACTGATCTGTCACAGAGCAACTCGACAAGTTCAAAGGGGAGTAGGACTCGCTCGGTGGACTTGTCGAACTTTGGTCAATCAAGATCGCGTCGTCCACAATCTCGGGATCGTCCTCCGGTTTCGGGCGTTTTCGATGAGAGCTCGTATGTGTCCTCGCGGCCACCTAGCTCGCACCGCATGGATTCGCCGACAAAGCTTGAGACAATTGGCGAGCCCGAAAACGGTAGCGAGGGCACGGGCACGGTTAAGAAGCGACGGAAGAGACGCAGCTCTCTGTCGGACCTGCAGAGCCTCATGTCTTCTTCAAACATGGACGAGGACTCGGAGACTAGTGTTCTTGCTCCGACGCCCACTGAGTCTGAACCATCGCGTCCGCCTCCGCTGTTTTCGTTTTCGAGCACCGGCACTATCAAGCAAACCACCATTACTATGCCACCCGAGCGCTTTTCAACAGTGCGGGCCGGATCGCCTTCGCGGATACCCATTACTCCTAACTCGGGTACAATTATCCACCAGAGCATGATACGGTCGCCTAGAAATAAGGAAAACATTGCTACCAGTGACCTCTTTCTGCCGCCCTCGGAACGACAACTGCCCTCGGGACCACCTAGTAGGACAGGCTCGAATGCGTCTACACATAGTAACTACAGCAGAGATAGCAACTACAGTAGAGACAGCAATTACAGCCGGGATAGCACCTATAGTCGTGAAGACGGTAGAGCACCATCCATGCGGACGCACAACAAGACACTGTCCCAGTCGAACATCCCCACTCTGCGCCCACGCGGCGAGGGTTCCAAATCGAGCAGCTCCAGAAGCGGCACCAGCAGATTGCGCCTTCAGTCGCCACAGAAGCTCCGTGAGCGTATGCAAAATGAGAAGCAGATGGCTGCCGAGGTTGACTCTTCGCTTTATTCAGAGCTTTCACGTATCACGGAAGACATGGCGCGCGTCGGTAACAGCGCCGTCGGCATCGGCCGTCATAACACCCCCGAGTTCCGGCGCCTGGCTGCTGCAGTTCGTAACCTTGAGGAGCATATTCCAACGGCCGTCCGTGAAGTCTCGGAAAGACACGAAGCGTTGCAGCGTGACATGGATATGACATTGCGCGCGCATGAAGTCAAGGTCCAAGAGATTGACTCGCTGTACCAGAAAACAGCGCTGGAGAACAAGGCGCTGTACGAGCGGTTCAACACGGAGTTGGCCAAACTTCTTAAAGCCATCAAGGGCAAGGGTAGAGAGGACAAAGAGGAGCTGCTGTCGATGATGTCAAACCAGGGCGACGAAGTGGCGCGGTTAAAGAAGGAGAATTTGAAGCTGAAGCGTGAGATTGCTAGCCTGCGGGCTGCTGTCAAGGGGTTGGATCTCAAGGTCCAGGAACAGCCACCGTCGCCACAGCATCAGCCAATGCAATCTCCTCAACAGGCGCAGTACCAGCTGCAGCAACACCAGCCAAAGCAGCACCACAACCACAATTATAATCAGTATCAGCATCACCAGCAAAGCCAGTTGCCTCATCTTTCGCAGTCGCAACTACCAGTTCAGCTACCGCCGCCGCTGCAGCTATCGAACCATCATCAACAGGCGCAGCAGCAGCAGCAACAGCAGTAGATGTGGGTGTAGAAGGACATGGGGCCATTGGCTGGTGATTAACAAGAGTGTATTAATACATAATGCCTTAACATTATCATTTTTTTTCTTTGGTTCTTGGTATGTGAGGAAGAATGCGTATGTGGTTTCGATGGTGTGACAGCTGAAGGTCTAGGAAGAATTAGCTTGCTCAATCCAGCATTCGAAAAACAGCAGACCGGCTGTCACGGAGCGTATGGGAACTGTATTTGTGGTGTTGATTGGGCCGGAAGCTTGACTATTAAATTCAGATGGAATCCATGGTTGGGGGTGCTAAAACAAGGTTAGCAAAAGCCCGAAAAAGAACAAGAAGAAGAAAAAGAAAACCTACGCCAACTGGAGCTGGCGCATCTTCGCGCATCTCCACTGCCAAAGTAAACGTAGCTCCCTCCCCGAGTGGCTGCAACTTATCTGCCGCATGTGAAATGCGCTGCAGCGCAGCCCGCAACTGCTCGTCTATATCAACCCAGTTGATTTGCTCCGCGACGGCTTCGGCGACATCTTCAGCGGTGTCCTCTGCGGCGTCGAAGTCTGCAGCAGCAGCAGCAGGGGCCGCGGTGACAGGGAAGATGGGAAACATGCTTGTACTGAAAACCCAACGCTCGGCGACCGCGGGGGTGCGCTGGGCGCCGGTGCGGGGGGTGGCGATGGTGTTGGGCTTTTTAAGGATGGAGGTTGGCGTACGCTGGGTGTTCTTGCGTGCAGGGGTTTTGAGAGTAGACACAGAACCATTGGGTTCTGTGGGTATGGCAATGGACACGCTGGGCTGGGGGGTAGTGGGCGCCAGAGGAATAGGTGAGTAGAGAACAAGGACTACGCGCTCGACAGCGCCGGTGCGAATTTGCTCTTTGACGGCCTCCACGGCGGTACGGATCCACGAGATGACGCGGGGGTGGCGGGATTGGTGAACGACAGCGCCAAAAGCACGTGCAGTGAGAAATGTGCGGCGGGGGTAGATGCCCCGGTGGTATAAAAGAGTGTGCAGGGCAATGGTCAGAAAGTCTGACCAGGCACCGAGGAGGGCGTTGGCTGTAGAGATGGAAATGGGAGTGGTGTCTCTGTCGGCCATTCTTTGAGAGATGAAAAAAAAAAAAACAAGTAGAATAGAGTGTCAATGATACAAAGGAACGTATCTGGAAACGCTTTACTAACGCGAATGTGGAAATCTGTTCCAAGACGCGCTTCTTTCGCGTGATACAGGGAAGAATGAGTTTGAAACGCCAAATGTGCGCGGAGTCACGTGAAAGCCCCGCCACATAACTTGATAAGATAAGCTCCCCCATTGTCCCAGCTTACAAGTATAAGACATGCGAATTGCCCCACTTTAGGCAGATGAAGCTTGGTTGGTTATATTGCAAGGTTAGAAGAGAGAGAGCTTACACGTATGCTCACGGAAGAAAAGGTCGATGGCGAATTTGTGTCACAAGACGACCTAATGATTTTCTTGTGTTTCTTTCCTGTTGAAACGTGAACTTTCTGCTGCTGCTGCTTCTTTTTTTTTTTTTTTTTTTTTTTTT
>CM069899.1:800364-826089 GCA_036034705.1 Thielaviopsis punctulata | reverse complement strand
TTTTTTTGAAAAAATCACTTCCCGCGATATAACCAGCAAGTTTCAGCCAACACACAATCGATAATCACAATCAATCGTTAGAGCTCTTTAGCCAAGCATCTAGTCAATCAACAAACAGGTACCCCCGCAATCATGACACTCGACACAGACGACCGTCGCAAGGCGGTCTTGCAGGCCATGGCCGATGCGCTGCCGACGCATCAAAAAGGCGACTCGACTTCGGATATCAGTTCGTCTTATGAAGTAATCGGGCTCCTTGTTCATGCCTTGATGAGCAGCGCCAAATTTCGTCTCGTTGGGTTTGACGAAGACAAGAAAATAGGTAGGTTTTTTTTTTTTTTGGTCGTGGATTTCTTGGCATCTTTGTCTCAATGTCCAAATACTAATGCTGCTGCAACAGAAACAGAATGCACCTCTCTTGCGCCACGGCTTCCGGCCAAATGGAACGCTACTTTTGGCTCGCACACATTTGTCTATGTGCACAGCCAGAGAAAGAGTAGCAGCGGTGCAACGTTTGTCATCCGTGTGGACAGGCTCGGCGGCAAGCTTGAGATTCGTGGGACGGGCAGTGAGGATGGTGGCAAGATGCACCGAGTGGAAATTGCGGCTGCGCGTGAAATTGTGCGGTCGGCGGGACTTCCGCTACGCATCAAGATTGACAGCGATTCTGGCGAGGAAGATCGCAGTGATTTGGTGGAGCGTCTGCAGGGAGTTTTTGTTTCAGAAGGGGCTTTGGACGGTGAGTTTCTGAATTCTTTTTTTTTATTCTTGGGAGGGTCGAGAAAGCTCGAGCTTCGGGTTCTTCCATGGTGTTTCAGACTTGGTCACCCCTGTTGCGCCTCTGTACCTTGTGATTTACAATTCCCCTGTACTGCTCTTTTTAACTTGATTTTGCCTGGTCCGAGAGCGGCTGATCTTGCCATGAATGGTTGATCATTAGAGCTGCGGCATGAGTTCCATTGCGAAAGAATCGCGGAGTCGTGGCTCAAGATGGAATACCTATTCCATGTGAAACTAAAATCAGGAGAGTTATTTCCATCTTTCTAACTTTATTAGACCTTCTGGACAAAATCCAGCGCAACATTATCCAAAATCTGCTAGCCGAAAACGAGACCGGCGGCTCTGAAGAGCTGTCGTCTACTACCACCTCAGCACCTGCGCCAGATGTCATCCTACCTCGATCAATTCATGATCCGTTTGCTGCTGTCGATCCACCGGCATGCCCTAACCCTTACCCAGCTCCCGACGTTCTTGACCAGCCACGTAACATTCCCAAGCCTGTTCCGCAAGGCGAATTCCCACCTCCCGGGTTTGACGACGAGCACGAAATCCAGGGTCCTTTGCGTCCTCTCAATGCTCCGGGTAGCGGTCTTGGCGGTTTGGGAGGTGTAGGAACAGGCCATGATGATCTGAATCCTCCCGGCCTGGGGCCACATGACCCGCTGAGACAGAGCTTTGTTCCTAGCGGGGGCTTTGGACGGCAGACTGGCGGGCATCATGGGATGAATCCAACATTGGACCAGCTCATGTACCCGGGCCAAAGCAATGATGAGTTTGGCGATATGTCTGGCAACAGCATGTTCAACCCGCCCGGTGCTCGCTGGGATCCAACTGGGCCTGGTGGGCACCCAAGACGGTTTGGAGGTCATGGCGGCGGCAACAGCGGAGGGTTTGGTGGAGGACACATAATCTGAACCACTTGAGTTTTAAAAGATGACAAATTGGGTGAGAGGATTATTGCATGAATTATTAAGTTATGAATATACAAACGAGGCAATGCCTGCAAAACCTTTGGGCTGTCCCTCCACCTGAAATCCAGAACTGTATCAAGATATGAATACAAGAATAATGTATGAATAAAAAATAGAAACCGTAACATGAAAGACTTTGTGCATGAAGTGCTCTGGAACCCTGGAACTAAGAAAGCAAGAAAATAGAAGAAGATACAACAGATAAGAGGAAAAGAAACAGTAGCAAAAACCAGCTTCAGTAAAACAGAAAAGCAAGCAAATAGAAAGGGGAAGGGGGGGGGGGGGGTTTAACATAACAGGAGGGGATATACAAGACAAACAAAAACACTGTATAGAACAGAACAGGAAGAAAGGGATAACCAGAAACCAAACAAATCAGCGCTTCTCACGCTCATCGGACGTCTCAACCTCAGTGCCACTGGTCAAGTTTTCAACATTCTTGTCGTGATCTCTAATAAAGAGCCACAGGAAGGCAATGCAGAGAACAACACCAATGCCCGCCAGAATAACGCCCATGTACAAGGCAGCTCGAAAGCCAGTGAGCATGTCCGACTGCGTCTTGCCGCCATGGTTAAATTTGACCTCGACGGTTCCCGCGTAGCCCACGCCCAGAGACACGCCGTAGTTGACCACAGTGTTGACCAGGCTGGCTGCCACACCCTGGTTCTTGCGTGGCACCGAGTTGGACATGATTAGCGTGGCTGCAGGGAAGGACATGTCCATGCCAAACGGAATCACAATGACAGACAGGAAGATCTGGCCCCAGTACGTCTGGTCAGTGGGCACCGTGGCCGTCAGGATCGTGCCCGTCATGAAGGCGACCAGCGCAATCAGCATGACCACAGGTGCCGGCACGGCCAGAGGCCCGAGGAACCAGCCGGTCATGATGGCAGCCAGAACGCCCATAGGTGCAAGCGGAATCAACCAGATGGACGTAATTAGCGGCGACTTGTGGCGAATCTCCTCAATGATCTGGATCAGGTACATGGACCAGATGCCAAACGTACCCCAGCCAAACAAGACGGCGCCTAAGACAAAGCCGACATTGCGGTTTAGGATGACGTCGGGGGGGATGAGCGGAGAAGAGGCAATCTTGAGCTCGTAGTAGATAAAGACACAGAACATGACTGCACCAATAACAATCGTAGCAAGCACCTCGGCACTGCCCCATCCCACAGAAGGCGCCTGGTTCCACGCAAAGTTGAATAGAACAAGCCCAACAATGCCCAAAAAGGCACCAGGAATATCGAGGTCCGTGAAACTGCTCTTCAAGGTAATCACTGTGGTAGTGTGGTCACGAGGTAATACAAGAAAGGCAGCCAGCGTGATCGTAGCAAGCACAAGAGCCATGCTGTAGTAAGCCCATGGCCACGTGGCCACCTTGTCAAAGACACCCGCAAACAGCGCACTGATAATAGCTCCGCACGGCGCCGACGCACCAAAGAAGGAAAACGCCATGGTCTTGCGCGGGCCCGGCGGATACGCTGAGCCGAGCAGGGCCAGGGCATTGGGCAGGGAAAACGCCGGGCCAATGCCCTGGCACACGCGCGCAACAACAAACAGAAAGAAACTGGCATGCGACGAAAAGCCGCACACGGCCGTCCACACGGTGAACCATGCCAGGCCCAGAATGGTCAGGCGCGCATGCCCAAAGACGTCGCCGAGGCGCCCGCTAAAGATGATAAAGGTGCCGACAGTGAGGGAGTAGCCGGCAACGAGCCAGGCCAGGTCGCCAGGCTTGCTGACGTGGAACGATTCGCCAATGACGCGTAGCTGTACCAGGGTGTTCATTAGGGAGCCCTCTGCTTGTAAGTTAGAAATGCCATGCATTTTTCCCCTCCCCAAGAGAGAAATAAAAAGAGAGGAATGGAAAGGCTTACGGGTGCAGAACTGCGTCAAACACGCAATAGTGACAAACAGAAACCGTCGCGGCTTGGACATCTGATCAGCCAGCCAGACGGACTCACCAGCAGGCTCGGGGTCTGCGCCCGGGGCGTCTTCTTCGTCGAAGCCATAGGCTTTGGTGTCGCTGGACACGTTGGTGGTCGGCAAGAATTGTACACGAGACTTTCCGGGGCCGAGAGTCATGGCAAGGTTTTTGGGGTCGTCAAAAGCAGAAGCATCGTGTTGGAGAGTGCTGATGAAGGCGCGGGCGGGAGCTGTGGGTACGGGCGATGGGTTTTGAGCGTGCTGTTGTTGCGGTTGTTGTTGTTGTTGTTGTTGTTGGTCTGTGAGGTTGATGGAGATGGTAGGAGGAGAAGAGTCTGCTGTGATGGAGTTGGTGGCTTGGGCCGAGTCGCCGGGCTTTGGTTGGTCGATAGTGATCTGGATGTTGATGGTTTGAGATGCCATTGTGGTGAGAGATTAGATGAGGCGAGAAAGAGTTGAAGTGAGAGTGAGAGGATGGGCTCAAGGGCCAAGGTGTGTAGCGCCAATAAAGGCAGATGGAACCAAGAAAGAAGAACGGCCAGTCAGGAACTTGACGAATATGTGTTCAAGAGGAAGTAGGTGCAAAGTATAATTGAGCAAAAGACGAGGCGATGGAGATTGTGCCGATAAAGAAGTAGAAAGCCAGCGTGCACAAAGCTGGTATGTATGTAGTTGCAAGGTTTACAGTAGGGAACAAGGCAATACAGATGAGACTGGAGGTTGAGAAGGAAAGAAGAGGGGTATTACAGATGATATGTAGTAGTGGTTTGAGTTATTTGGAAGGCGGTAACAGCAACAGTTTTAAGAATGAAGCAGGAAGAGAGGAAACAAAAGAAAGAGGCAAGAAGCCGACAGGGCAGCGGAGCAGTGATCTTTATAAAGATTGTACTATGTACCAGTACATACGTATGTGCATACATACAATATCTTTATCTTATGGTGTAAGTTTTGGACGAGTGCTCAATTGCCGATTTCCTTGGCATTTGTTGCCGGTTTTTTATTTTTTTCTTTTGTTTTAATTTTTATGTGACTTTGCAACGTTCTGCAGGATCCAACCCCCTGTTCTTGTCTCTGTCAGACTGCTTAGGTAAGAATTCAAAATCTTGATTTATCACAGCTCACTTACAAGTTACAAGCTGATAAATTCATCGTTGTAGCGCAAGTACATAGTACTTGCAGATATCCCACGAAACCACATACCAGTACATACGACTAACCTTGAATATACCATACAAGTCCATGTTGAAAACTCTATACATATGTACAGCAAAATCCGTACAGGCGAAAGTATACTCTTCTGAACATCAAACACTACAACCCTGTAACTTGAAAATCCGCATAAACAGACTTACGCGCGCTACAAGAAAATAAATAAGGTACACCTTGGCTATACGTTGATCAGCGAGTTTGAGTTTTATTTTTATGGGTTTAATGCTATTTTTTTTTCTTCGGCTTCTGTTTGTTTTAGCCGTCTTACATACCATACTGTACACATGTATGCACATACATATGTATGTACGTACTAAATCGAGATGTTGTCGGAAGAACCTCACTCCAACCCTCCATTAAGGCTCAGAATAGCAATTCAACCCCAGCCAAAACCGTTTCTTTCCCAAGGTTATGCTATTTTTTTTTTCCTAATTTAACTTCCCATTGTTTAACAAGTTGCTTGCCTATGCAAGTCACCAATGCCGGCCCCCAGCTATTCAAGAACATCATGCTTTAACTAATAAAGCTTGAGTAGAATGAGCCAAGGTTCCACTAGCAAAGTTTGTCGACGTTCAGGCACAATCCGAGGGTTTACTTGCTCTTCTCGCATTATGGATATGGTATTCTCGCCACTTAAAGCACGTATGGTTTACTTCACTCTTTGTTGGCTTATCTTGACCTCGATTTCTCAAACGAAGCCCCTTGTAAGGTCTCACATTATTCATACATATAAATAAAACCCCAAAAATCTTGACTGTCCCTCGTTTTCTCCCCCTGTACGTTTCTAAATCATTCCATGTTTTCCAGAGTCTCCTTCATCCCAAAGATTATCATCGTGACTATCATTTCACTTGGAACGATCTTGACAAGGGACAACAACAGCAGCCCGCCGCTTGCCATTAAGTGCTTCGTAATTGCGTACCCAGCTTCACCTTCTCTACACAGTCATTTTTGTCCTCGCAACCCCTGTCTCAAGAAAATAATTGCATTCAAAGGAAGAAAAACAATCCAACTAGCGGTGATGGCTTTGTTGTTGTAGACAAGATCACAGAAATTCACGTAGTGCTCGGTCTTCGGCTCTAGGAATTTTTATTTTATTTTTTTGCCTCCCGCCACCAAGTTGTTCTTTGCATGCTTTACTTCCGGTCTCGGCAGGACACTAAAATCCCTGGAACAACACAAAATCGAGTACAAGTACAATACATATGTAATACTACTCAAGTGAATTAAAATGTGCTACGTCAACCTGTCAAAGTTATCAAGTCTACCCGGCCTTTATAGCCCTTGAACAAAAAAAAAAGGTTTTAACTCGCCTGTCAAGAATCATCAAGGTGGAAAGTCTCAAAAGGATGCTGCAGGTCTGCTGCTTATTTGCACATATATTCCAGGATAAATTCCATCCGTCTCGGCAGCACGTACTGAAACCATGAAGACATGTGAGTGTCAGCAAAGTACAACAGCAGTCAGCGCCAGAGAGGCAGGTTTTCTACTGTGCAATGATGCAGAGATTACATCTTTTCTCGTTCTATTGTGACTTGTTTTTGTCAAGGCTACCGCCTTTGCTTTGTCACAACTTAGAAACTGCTTTGAAATGTGTTACCCGGCAAACAAACAAAACAAATAGTAAGGGATAACCAATCCTAGAGCGTAAACTAAGAACAAAGGGTTTGACCCATACAGGTACTACAGTTTCCACTCCGTCAACTTCCCCCTTCAACGTTAATTTATCAGTCAACTTTCCTTCTGTTATGCATAAAACCCATGCACACCTTTTTTACCCGCTGTTTCCCCGCTCTAACTTTTGCTACGCCCAAGATAACAACCCCCAATTCACAAAATCCGATAATCATGAACTTTGTACTTGTAAAGCCGACCAAAAGAAAAACGCAGCCCCGAATATTATGGCACAAATCAACTGTTTGTTTAGGCAACAACATGCAAATCGCCTAAAATGTCTCTATTTGTTCTGATTAGGAGTTTTTTTTTTCTCTGGCAGAGTCGTAAGTCTTGTGTAGACGTTAACCCTTGATATATATAACCCTATCCCGGCAGTTGGATCAATATCAAAGCCTGAGCCGAGTAATTTGGAGATTCTGCAGCACATACCCGAGCTTTCCCCCATGGCGATGGCGAGATAAAGTTCTATCAATCTCATGCGCAAAAGAACCTTGTTCTTGAGGCTCTTAGCACAGACTTTTCAAATATTAACCTGGACGATCAGAGCGAAAGTTCTAGAGTCATTCTGTATCCGCGGAAAATTGACAAGTAATAAAATTGACAAGTAATGTACAATCATGTATGTTTGTACATATGTATGTACATAGTATTATGTAGTTGTACAAGCATGTGCAAGTATAACTCATAAACACCTTCGCCTTCATCCGAAAGGATTAACCCTCAATGTTGTTTGTAACACCTTGAGCTGTTGCCATATTGAGTGTTTTGAAAGTAGGAATGCGCGCGAGAAAATTATAGAGTACATACGTACATACTATAATGACTCTTGAAAGTCTTCGTTGGCCACCGTTTCGTTCCTCAAAATAATCTGGTTATTCGCCGATTTGTTGGCTGGAGTCATGTGAGCAGGTAAAAAAAAAAACAAGTTCAGCCATGGTGATTTCTCAAACAGGAATCAGCCATTTCCAAAATTGACCCTGCTCAACAACCATTGCCGCATGATCGCCATTCTGCGACACGCATCGTCATGGATTTGCATCGTGGAAGCCATGGAAACTCTGAATTTAAAATCAGCCCTTTTTTTCTTCGCACTTATAAACTTCGGAACCTAATCCCTGGTTAAGCGTAAGCACAGGGATGCGCCGGGAGAACTTTGGTAGGCTATTCTTTTCCTGATTTTGTTTTGTGCGGATTTGAAATGATCGTCGTTTGTTGCTGTGCCTCTTCGGATCAGTGGGCGTTTCGTTGTATAACCCTAAGGGATGTGGGACGCGGTGTAACCTTGGTGGATTCGAAGTTGTGATGTCATTGGCTATACAATTCGTACTAACTCACTTGTTATGCGACTACTAGGTTAAGGTGGGTGGAGTCGATCAGATAAACCACGGTGCTGCATTTTCCGTTTGGATCAGATTCCACGGTGCTTCATCACGTGCATTCCGACTCAAGTCCATTCGATTCCAAACTCCTTCTACTAACCCTCTCATGACCAGTAAATTCCCAATTTTTCGCGCCCTCCCCATACCTTCCAAAATGTCCAATATCCGCAGCCTCATTGCATCGTCGCGTGCTTCACATGCAACCATGAATAGCGGCCACGGGCTAGTACACTGCTGCATGCCTGCCAAAATATGGAGGGCTCGATCAACCACGATTGCACGCTCATCCACATTTCCCTGGCGCTCTGGAGCTGCACGCAAGAGATATAGCAGTGCTGCAAGACGGTAAAGCTCGGCAGTCGTAGAAATCTGGACTTGTCGCGCAAGAGGCTCAGAGAGAGTTTGTGGATGAAGGCGTTGGTTGGCAGAAATAAGGAGAACATAAATGCGCTGGCGTTCAGCAAAACTGGTGGGCTGAGAAGTAGAGCGACGTAAGAGATTGATGCGATGGATAGCGCTCAGGATCTCAAATGAACAGCCAAGAGCACCTATTATCTGTATATATGGTTAACACCCGACATGTGTTTCAGACGAAAAGAAGGCCTACTATCTCTATGTCCATGTCAACTGGCCTGGGAGGTAGAGTATCAGGTGCTGAGTCCGGCTGGGTAAAGCACCCTAGCACATCATGATACAAGAACCACGACCACAAGAACTCGGAAAATGGATTCGAGCTACTACATCTACCCAGGATCCGTCGGGCGCCGTTGATGTGAAAGTGCCACTGGCCCTCGGCCTCGTCAAAAACCTGTATTCATGTCAGCCAACACCACAATACAAACACACATAGCCAATCAAATATGGAATCAGCCCATGATGACAAACAGGAATATATACACTTACATTATACACACAGAGCATCATTGCAGTAGCCAGCTGTGCAGCACTGGAGCTGGAGCTGTCCATGTTATGAAGCGACGTAGACATGTGCTTGACGCTACACAGTTTATACGGCAAAGCAGCCGTGGTGCCGTATCGATGGTGAGCAGCAACAGCCATCATTCCCTGTCGCAGAGCCTGGGCGGCAGGGTCAGAAGGATGTAGAGCCATGGGCAAGAGTTCTTCGCAAAAGCCGTTGCGTGCGCTGGTAGTGGATATCATGCTAGCGATAACCTCGGAGTCTCATAAGATGTGAGTGATAGTAAGACACTAAAAGGGGTGAATAAGAATACGCACAATATGAGAGCATCGTTATCTCGTCGTTACGGCCAAAACAGGTATATGACCGTGGCCGTTCAATTCGGCCCAGTGACTGTTTCACCAGTGCCATTGACCTCCCCGCATCGCCTTTGGCCCATCCATCGAGTGCCGTTGCCACCTCGTCAAAGCCAACATGAAGAAACCTCCGTTTGCGATTTGGTAAATCCACGAAAAATTGCTCTTTGTTTCGTAGTTCTGATTTGCGCCGTCGCCCATCGGGACGTTCTTCTGGCCAGGCTAGTCGTATGCCATAGCCGAGACACTCCCGCCCGGAACGCCGGCATTTCTGACATTTTGGCAGAGTACGGTCACAGCCAATCTTGCGGCCTGTGTGAGGGTCAGTTCTGTTATCGATACTTCACAACACAGCTCATACCTTTGCATGTCCAGCATCCAACCATGGCAAATTCTAGTCTAGGATTTGCAGGCACAGTCGATTCGAAAGGTAAATCAATAATAGACGATGAAGCTATAGGCAAAGACATTGTGGATTCTGAAAACGAGGAAAAACTTAGACACAAGGAATGAATACTTAATATTGTAATACTGTGTTGTTGAATTGGTCAATGTCGGGTATATGCAGGATGGGCGACTTGGGTGATCGACTTCGGAAATGTCGCGAGGGGGGTTCACGTGACTAGTTGTTCGGGTTAAGAGTTTGAGAAAAGTTTGACTTGAGGGAAGAAAATAGCTTTGTTTTCGGGGGAAATCCACAACTTTTATGTTTGTTCATAACTTCATTATTACTCCGTAGCCACTGTCGTTTTTATTCGTCTTTTAACTTAATGATATGGTTTATTCATTCTGTTTGGCATAAATGTAGATAACCCTGGTGCAGGGTTAAAATCTTGTGCACGATTTGCCTTAAAAAAAGGTTGGTTCTGCAGCCGCATGTTCGGACAATTTGTCATAACATACTATTATATATAAGCATATACAAGCGATTACAAGCCATAATCCAAAGCTTATGCTTGGAGGTTTTTGAAAACCCGGCTTTCTAGAAGCTCAATGTTACACGCCGGTCACCAAAATCCTGTTCATCGTAATCAAGCTATGAACGTCATGTAAGTCTATTTTAGGGTTTGAAAGGGTTCGTGCGCCGCAGAACGAAACGAAACAAAATGAAGATGCACTCCTTGTAGAAATATCCACCAATCATGCATTGTATTTTGTGATTGACAGAGTATGTACAACCCAGAAAAATTCTCCGAATTTCCTACGCTAGCCAACAACATGTAGGTAACGTAAAATTTACCAAGTACCACATGTTTCTTATGAGTTGAGCAAAATGAGTGTTTCTTATGGTATGTATGTACATATGTACAGAACTTATCATATGTAGGGCCAGAGTATTTCAAGATTAAGGTATTGAGTAAGTGTGAAAATAACCCATATACATACTGAGCTGTAAAAGGTTCTCTATCGGGTGAAAAGCTCCGGTGAGTACCGTGTCACGATTCGATGGATTCATGGAAACTGAGATGGGTTGAGACAATCAATGAATATGGAACTCAAGAGCCACATAAGACGATTCATAGTACATACATAAGGCTTGCGTTTTCCAATATTGTAGTCTAATAAAATGTAACTTAGGGCTTATCTTATCTACCAGTACGAGATCTAACCTTTGCAAGGTTTTCCATTGGTTATTGCATGCCCCTTGGCAATACTGCATAAAGTCTTTGAGACTTGGGAGAGCCCTGTAGACTTGTCTCTTGGCTCAGTACATAACCCTTGGTCAACCACTTTACAGGTGGTACGCCTTCTAAACGGCAAAACCTTTGGCGTATTGTTAGCTGGCGCTGTGGCCATGATAATATTAGAACCAAGTTGATGAGAGCCAAAAAGTAGATAAATAATACCATGTTTTTCTCTCTCTAATTCCTTATACTGGCCCATTAACCAGTAGAGAACCCACCCATACACGGTATCATATAAAAGTGCTTTGGGGCCTCGATAAAAGCTCGTATAATGACATCAAGGTCTGGGAGCTAAACTACAAGTAACAAGTGAACAAAGTATCGTAATCACATGCCCATCTGCCAAGTATGGGTACATGCTAGCGTAAGCGTCGCTAAATTTATCAACATCAGCAAAGTTGAATTCATTTTGTTTTAGAATCAAGTACATGTATGTATATAACTTGACTATTCTTGGCTTGCCATGGTAAAATGCAGGGGCGGTTGCGAAATTGGATGACACCAGATTGTTCAAGAAAAGGACGCATTGAAGGATAAATGGATTGGAATTACTTGGTGTTGTTTAGCCCAGGGTGCAACTTTGGCGGCAGCAGGTACTGAGATGTGATGCACAAGAGCCCAGGTGGACCAATCGAAATGTTGCTGACAAGTAGAAGACAAGTGTACACAAGTGTACATATAAAGGAAACCAAGCCAGTAGTAAGCGCGCTCTCAAACATATCTGGCCTTACTTCCACAATAAGCACTACATACCACACAATGTGACAGTCCCAACAACCCATTGTAGCGGTGAACCTAAAGAACGCGAACGCAAGCACTTTGCGTGTAGCTTAGCAACAGCCTTATAGTACGGCCCAATCATCACAAGAACAAAACTTTGTACTTTTAAAGCGACTCTTGCTCTCGGCAGGCGCCAGTGAGCCAACAAAAGCATCGTCCGTGCTCATCTCATAGTTGAAGAACATGTTCACGACGGCAAATAGCGGTTATAACGGGAAATTTGTCCGGCATTAGGTAGCTGAAAAGACATTAATAATTCGCCAACAATATAATACGAACCCACGGATATTTAGTGATTGGCTGGGGTTGTGCTTAGGGTGATATTGCCAAGTTGAGATGAAGAGCTAGTTGGGCTATGACCGGCCGAGGATGGCCAAGTCAATGAGGCGACAACGATGCGATGTGAACTTGGGTTGTATCAAGAGAGGCGCCCCTAAGTGGAGGAGGTCAGTCTATATGCATAACTATGCCCGCAACATACAGGCGCAGCTTGTCGGCATGCCCGCGGGAAGAATAGACTGGGCGTAGTTGTCCACCATTTTATTTTTGCCATGTCACACCACACTCAATTGCCCTTTATGCACAGTAATCATGCAACACAATGAAATGTTCAGGCGCAACGAAGACAAGATTGATGATGAAGCACAAAGGAAGCGTGGCAGCTGTATGTCTGCCATGTATGGACGAGTGGGAGACGGGACAGCCAGAGAGAAGCACAACTAATAATAGACTAAACTAACTCCATACCTTGCCTGTTCTTGTTTTTCTTGGTATTGTTACAGATCACCTTGTTCATAACCCAGCAACCAACAGCCCCCCAGATCGAGAAGATGGGCATGGACAGGCTTCCATAGAATCTGTCTCGAGCCGGGGGCCTTCTGAAACCGGGGCTGCATTAGCGCCAGACTCAAAAGGTGACGCGGTTATCAGGACAAGTCTACTGGCAAAATCGAATGCCTAGATTACTTCTTTTTCCTTTGGATTTTCTTACGACAGATCGTGGAATTTATGATGCATGTGTATATACCAGTACGTACATAGTACGCTTATACTCCTGCGCTGGGACTTCCAAAGGCCTTTTCAGATTTGCTTGGCCAAATTTCTTTCTCAAACTCGAATATGAGTGAGGTGAATACGTATGACGTATGAGCAGAGGGTCAGTTGATGGCTTTTTTTTTTTTTTTTTTTTTTTTTGGTTTAGTAGTACTAAGGTTAATTAAAGATGAAATATAATAAAAACATCGGAACGTACGAAACAAAACAAACCAAAACGAAAACTCTAATGACACCACAAAGCTCCACCCCTTAGAACAAACGACACGACATCAAGGTCATGTATGTATATGGTACATAGTTGTAACAACGAGATGGGACTTCCACCAGAAAAATAATTTGAGCCAAGCTGTGGATGATATTTCCGTATTTGTTGATTTTTGATTTCGGCGTTTTGCCGCCTTTTGCAGACACGTACGTAGTATGTACTATGTATGTCCTTGTCAAATTTCGTTTTCCTGATTCCTTTTAGTAATCGTACTTGACAACATCACTGTTTATACTTCCTTCTTTAGCAACCGGTCAATCATATTACCGGCATATATAATATCGGAAGGTTTTAGTAGCAAGTTGCTTATTGATTCATTAGTTGTCGAGTGGATCTTCGGGGGTTGTGTGTTATTGTTCTCGGTCGACTTCTTATATTGAGCACAAACCAAGGAAATACTACAATAGTACATACAGTACCTCAGTAGTTCAAAGAAACCTCGTCTTCATGGCGTGTTTATCCACGTGCGGGCCTTAAAAAGGTCAATGTCAAGTTCAATGAATGCAGTTTCTGTTTGGTTCCCTATGGCATTTTTCTTCTAACTCCGGCACATCTACCAGACCTGCATGGTCTATTTGTATAGATCCCTTTAAGAACGGCCATGGTAGTAGTTATTATTTTAGGCTTTATTGAACCCTTTGGGCTCTAAATACATGTACAAAGCCCCAGGACCGTAAAACAACCAGAACCCAAGAATCAACAGCCAATTAATTTAAATTCGATTATTGGCACTCCCAACCAGACGGCTTAACTCGACCAAAAAGGGGAAGTTTTCTCTTTTGAGATACACATGTACGCAGTATGTATGATTACATACTTTCATAGCTCTTGTCAACTTATACATACTGGCCGGAGAAACCTGCACTCGTTGCTGGAGTCTGCCCACGCGTCCAACATTTCCATAACAGACAGATAAGATGACAGGTGTACATACATATACACATACATATGTACATACATACGCAGTATAGTATATGTAACATACTGATGCTTTCAACTATATGTATGGGATGCCATTCCCGCTTGTCACTTCCTTCAAACACTGTAAAGCCTTTGTTTGCTGGTAAACTGGGCGAATTTTGTCAGCTAGCTAATATCTATTTTCTTCTATTTTCTCCTATTCAATTTTATTTTTATTTTTCTTTCTTTCTTTCTCTCTCCCTTGATTGTTTCCTAGTTGTTGGTCCCTTTATACTTCGTTATGATTGATATTGTTATCTATCCTTCATCTCTAACAATTTTTTACATACCACTATTTTTAACCCCTTTGTCCTTTTGCTTCTTCCTGGTATCTGACCGCTACACTCGCCCTTGATCTCTTGCATAACACTGGGCTCGGCCGACTCCCCCCGCTCTTCTAGAGTCCTGCTTCTTTTTAACATGACTGATTTCTAGATCTTGGCTTTAAGAGCTCTCAGACACAATGCAATGCGGGCATATACTCCCTTGCGTCAACTGCCCCTCGACTTGCAGCATAGCCGCAGCCTTATAGCCATTGCTGCTCATGCATCAAGAGAACTGCTTTTGCTATTCGACTTGTCAGCATCTTGTACTCGCGTTTCAGTCGGCCCAGATGCATCCGGTTTCTCATTTTTGTCCTCGCCGGCTGTTTTTGGCATCAAGATGAGAAGAGAGGCATTGTTAAATTGTTGGCAACGCTCTGTTATTTCTGCATGAAGTACCCAGTCTTTTCTTCCAAGTCAGAGAAACCGGAAACCTACGAGGGCCGGGCCTCGCGAGTTATCCTGGTCACAGAAAGCTCAGAGTTTCGTCCAAGTGGCGGCTTTTCTGTGTGATAATAATTTATGCCTCTTCGAGATTTGACTGGCGTAAACAATGACAACAACCAACCGGATGACAAAGGGAGTGTCACTTGTTATGTTAAAAATGCTTGAATGACACACAAACGAAGATCCCCCATCACTAGCCAACTTCTACATATGTTGTTATTTCCTGTTCTTACATTGTCACTTTTCCTTACCTTTCTCCTTTTCCCCTCTTCTCTCCTCCCAAACCCCCTCTTGTTAAACCGATGAGAATCCTGCTCGGCCACAATGGTCTGATTGCCTCATTAAGGCCTCGATATATTTCTCTCATCCTTCCTTTGCATTGTATGTATATGTGTCTGTCTTTTTCTCTCCTCATCTTTCCGCTCCGTTGCATCCTAGTTGGTGACGGTTGCTTGTCTTTGCCTGGTATCCTAGCCAGTGTGGCAGCCAGCTCCGAACCCCACCATTAACTCAAGCATACTGGTGCACAGCACAAACCCACAGCTGTTATGCAAGCTCTGGAGGCGCAACCCCGGCCTGTTTTCTCAAGTGCCGCAACGACCCTTCCCTTTCTGCAACGCTGGCCAGGGTAAGCCTAATCTAGTCGGAGATTTGATCAACACCCATCAGCAATGACACGCCAGCGAACGAACCTCTTGGGTCACTTTGTGCAATGTGCTTGCCACTTAGAGTGCTTCTTGTTCCTGTTTCAGCTAGCAATTTGTCCTTTTGGTCATTTCTCCTTGGGGCTTTTCCTGTTTTTTCCCGCCTCTTTTTTTTTCTCTTATACTTCTCTGTCTCTCTTATATATGCATACATACATATATATATATATCTTTTTTATCATGACGCTCAAGCCGTTATGGCATGGTTGAAAGTGCCGCTGGTTGCCAGTGCGATTCCTGCGTGTATAGCAATGACCATGTCCCTGGTTTGTCTCGGAGGTAGCTTTCCTGTTTTCGTTTTTCTTTATTTCATCATTAACTCTTTTTCTGGCCTTATGTTTCCTTCTTTGGGACGGACCCGAGCCGAGAAACAAATTGGTTAGCTTGGATCGGTGTACAACAAAGAAGAAATTAAAAAAAAGCATGATAAAATTCTTGTTAGTCGTCAAGGCTCCGATGTAACTAGCGATGAATTAAGTACGCATCTGGATTCCTATATGGGCAGTCGACTGAGAAACACACATGCCTATATATTCCGAGTGCCCTGCATTTCTGTTGCCCATTTCATGCTGACATATACTTTTTTTGTCTCGTTCTTTTTGTTCCCTTGGTTTGTTTGGTGTTCTGCATCATATATTCTCCGGCGACGAAACTGGCGCTCGTTTAAATCGCAAGTCGACTTTCGCTATGCTTTGGTTGCAAATCACCAAGATTCTTGTACCTGCTGCTGACTAAACTAAAAGCCCATGTTTGCTTTATGGGGTTGAGGTCGTTATGCCTTGATGTCGATGAAATGTCAAGGCCCACCAAAAGGTTGCCAGTTGCTGTTGCCGTTTCCGCCGAGACTAGACCGGCGTTCTTTTCCTCATCGTCCGTCTCGCTCCACCATTGTCGTTCGTCCCCTTCCTCCCTTATTCATGCGCACCTTCCGAGCCCTTTCCTTGCGCTTGTTTCAAGAAACTCTCCATCTTCATTGGAGCAGGTACAACACACAACCCCAAAGAAAACACGGGAAGGAAGGGGAAAAAAGGTAACGTGCCTTGTCCCACTCCGAGCATTGCATGCCCACGGGGTTGTGTGTATTTATTTATTTTTTCCATTTATCTCTTTCTTCAATTTTCTCTCCCGACAATGCAAAGTCTTCTCCGTTTCTTCTATCCGCCGGTTGGGTTGCTCGCTTCATCTTCAGTCCTCAAACGTCAAACCTTCTGGTTTTTCCATTGTACTTGGCTCTCAGCAAGAAAACAAAAACACACACGCCCGCTCAATTGTCAAACGAACGTCAAACCGCACGAATTCATCGGCTATCACCACGTATACGGCAGCCACCACATTACGATTAACAAGTTTTAACCTTTGTTTCAACCTTTATGCTCCTTTGGCTGCACATCAAATTCGACTGCACTTCTGACCACCCGTCATACAATTCATTGACATATGCCCATCCGGATGCTCATATATCTGTTTCTGATTACTGAATGCAATCCACGGTTCCCTATTTCCAGGGACACCTTAGTTTCTCTTTTTTCTTTTTTTTTTATATTCTTATTGGCTCTCTCCTGTGGCATTCTTAAGTCACAATTATCGTTTCACATATTGGACCTCTTTACTTCCAAGCCGTCGTCTCACTTCACGGACTTTAAGCTTGCATGACTTGAAACGTGAAACAAGATCACCTCCTACCGCAGTTTGACCCTGTCAGTGCTCGGGTGGTTAGAGTTACAAGTCATCGGGTTGCTTGTCACTTGCTTCTGCGGCTTTTCCTACTAAGGAAAGTAATTAAACAAACTGTTATGATCGCTATTCCATCAACGTTGACAGCACCAGCCGACTACTACCTTTTTTCTAATGCAACTGTTCTCCACAACCTCTAGTGGAATGTTCTATCCGCTGGACGTTATCGACCATTGTTTTATTTTTCTTCACACATCTCTGCATCCATCCAAGATATTTATATTCGGTTGTGCTCGCTCATGGTATCTTGAAAATGGTACTTGAGGAATTTCGAAGGGCGGTGGTTTATCTTTCCATGTCTCTGGCTATCTATCAGTTCTTCTATATGCTAGTAGCAGTGACTTCAAGCCACCCCCTTCACAATGATGCGTATGTCATGTCTGGTGGTGACTATGCCCGAGTGAAGGTATCCTCGCCGTTTCTTTTCTTTTTGCCCAACTCTGACCTGGAGTTAGAGTCACGACATGAAGCCATAAATCTTGGTTGTTCCGTCCTACTTAATTCATCCAGTTTGGCGGAGAGTTCAACGGGCCATATCGTTTGTGGTACATCGGTTAATATTTGACTGGTGGCTAACGTTTGCGCCAGCTTGTCGTTCGGATATGTAAGTCTAAAATTCGTCTCACCAACAAGAATAATACAAAAACTGACTGCAAACTAAGAATTCAACATTATACGGCCATCCTCTATAGAACGGAAAACTGGCCTAACAATTAACACTCTAAGAACAACCTTCAGATTCTTTCTTTCGGCTGTGATTAAGCTTCGATGTCAACATAAAAAAACGATAACAAAAAACGACAGTGCCAACCCAAGCCGGAAAAAAACTCGAAAAATGAAACGGCAAAGATATCATCTGCAAAAAAAAAAAGACAAATAACAAGTACAACAAACGCCAAACAACAAAAGCAGGACGACGAAAAAAAAGAAACCCCCAATGACGATAACCGACATGACGGAAGCCACAAATATGTGGTCTATGACAGAGAAAGAAACCCGAAAAATGATATGAGCCAGCGACTCGGCACCAGAAACACTTGGATCTTCGGGCCCGGAAAGGTGGACATTAGCCCTTCATATCGAGCCACAAAGAACACACATGTCTCCAAGCGACGACACCATCTTTGATCACGACTACAAAGGTCAAATAGGAGCAGCTGGAATCCACCATCACCTATAGGTGCGGTACATACAGGGCCAAATCGACAAGTTGAAATCGGTCAAAGACGGCGTCTAGTTACGTTAATATGACTCCAGGAGCAGCCCTTACGCCGAAGGGGGCTGCTGTTGAAGGTGTGAAGGTCTCTCGAGGAGACCTTCGATGTTGACCCGTCCCGCGGCACCACGGTCGTCCTTCATCCACATGGGCTCTACACTCGACATCATAGAGTGAGTGACAGCCACTCCAGCTTGACCAGGGGTCTGGCCACGAATAGGTGGCAGTTGATGGCAGCCAGACGCACCATCAGCCTGCGATACTACTTGCTGCTGCGCCTGCATATGAGTCTGGGCTTGAACCTGGGTGTTCATTAGCGATTGTTGGCGCGGCGTGCCAGGCATCTCGGTTCGCGGAGTGTGGAAAGACGTCGGACCCATAGGGTAATCCGGCCGACTGGGCGACGCAGCATAGGTCGACAGACCGGGGCTGATACCCGGGCTGTGACCAGCCATCAACTGGCCTGGATGGATCTGCTGCGGCGGTTGACGGGGCCCCAGAGAGTTCTCGCCATAGGCCCTGCTGGGGTCAAATGTGGCCGACACTGGCGTGGGCTGTCCATAGGCAGCTGGCTGCGATGTCTGGCTTTGAGAAGGATACGCCGCATAGCTCGAAGCAGAGGGATGCGGCGACGGCGAGGGATAAGGAAAACGGTTTTGTGGAAGAATCTGAAGTACGACAAAGTAAATCGAATCAAGAGCGGCCAGTCCGAAGCGAACATTGTGTGGGCGAATCTGGCCAGCAGCCGACTGAAACGACCAGCGGTCACGACGGTCCATGTTAAAACGGGCGGCACTCTCAGGCGAGAAGTTAAGCGACTGAATCACGCGGCCGACCTGAGTCTCGGCAAAGATCGGAGGGAGGTAGTTTGGTTGGCTGCGCTCCTGCTCTTCACGCAGTTCGTTGTTGAGAGTTTTGATCTTTTCACGCTCAGACGGCGCGAGAACGTCAATCAACTTGACGCCATAAGTGGAAGTGATACCGACAGCCTCATTGAATGAAGGCGATGCCTTAACAATTTCAAGATCCTTGAGCATCAGATACGCCATGGGCTCCTGGCAGGCAGAGGTGGCAATGGAAAGTGGCTGTTGTTGCTGTTGTTGAGAGTAGATGCTGGTGTCGGGAGCGGGGGCTGATGTGCGATCAACAAAGCGGGAAGCAGCCGACTCGCTGAATAATTGGCGAGCAACAGGTTAGCAGGTAAGAAGCAATATAGGATGGAGGTATGGTTAGGAAACCGACGTACCCAGGTGCAACGGTGGGTGATGAAGACGGGTAGGTTGAGCTGGAGCCCAGAGGACGTCTGGCAGTATCGTTGTTGGTTGAGGAGGTGGAAGGGAAGCGTGGGTCGAAGCGATTATCGCGGTCATCACGCAACCGCGGGCGGCCGCGCTTCTTGTGCTGCACGTCAATGCAGCAATCCTCCTTTCCATTCATCAGACAGCGAGTGCACGGGCGGTGAGCTGTTGATAAAGTTACTGTTAGTTTTGCTAATTTCAAGTTGGCGAATGTGATTTGTTCCAAGTGATAGTCCTGCCGGGTTTGGTTGCTTTTTTTTGTGGTTATTTTCCCATCGCGCCGTTTATTGCTGCTTTCTCAAGTAAAGCATCGGCTGTCGAAAATCAAGAGACCAACACAGAGTGGAATTCAATCATGCGGGACTGACTGGAAGGTGGCGGAAGTCAAACATACCATCGCATCTGTACAGGTTTCAAGGTTAGCGACATTTTTTTTTCTTCAACTGTTACTGGAAGACTAATGATGAATCGTACCGAAGGTGGGCTTTTTTGCAGGGAACACAGGCCGAGGCAACATGGCCCTTGGCCTTTCTGCTGGGCTTCGGAGCGCCGTAGGGGCTCATGTCTGGGGTTCCAGCCAGGGTGGCAGCACGCGCGGGGTTGCCGTACATTGCGTGGCCAAGAGGCTGGCCTAGAGAATGAACCATTTGCGGCGGGGCCTGGGGGTAAGTATGAGAGGGGATAATGGCAGCTGGGTGCGGCACATAGGGTTGGTACGCATCAGGACGATGGTAAAAGGCCATGCGATCGAGATCTGAAGGCTCAGCGCCGTGCGAAGACATAGTGTGGTAAGTGCCCATAGGTGGCGGGTGCAGCGGCATCACAGGCATCTGATGGTGCGCGCGCATATCGTCAGGCTGGGTGTGCAGCATGGTGGAGGCAGCGGCAGAGCGATACATGTCTTCAGTGCGAGCAACAGACACAGAGGACATGGGGTACAAGGCGGCGTCAGACGAATTGATAACGTACGATGACGACGAAGAAGCAGTGGTGGTGTTGGTGGAGTTTGTGGGAATCATGCGCTCGTTAGGATTGTGAGTGCGAGAATTGGAGAGGGAAAAGAGCTGGTTTTGAGTCTGGTGCTGGTGCTGGTGCGGGGATGTGGGTGAACCGGACATGGGAGGTGACGGGTATGCAGTTGCAGAGTCAAAGGCAACAGAAGTTGTCAGACAATCCGCCGGCTTGGAGTAGTCCTGCTGTTGGTGGAGGTGGTACTGAGAAGGCTTGGTCTGGGTCTGGGTGTAAGCCCACGAAGAAGCCGTCGAAGATGGAGAAGTGGAAGCAGAAGCGGGAGCGGCAAAGTCCAGGGACTGGTTTCGGCGCGGGCCGATCGAAGAAGAAAAGTCGTCGCGAGCTACACTAACGTATTGCATGAGGCGGGCCTTGGGGTGAGGGAAAGAGGAATCAAAAGGAAAAACCGAAAAGACAAAACGAGAGTGTTTTTGCCTTTTGAATGGACGCCCTTGATTTGGATCTTTGGCAGAAAAGAAAAGAGTGTTCAAACGAGAGACAAGGTGAGTTCTGTGCCTTGAATGGAGAAGGGTCCAGAGAGGGAGTCGAAAGCGGGAGGCAGGTTCGGTTCGGTTCTGCTGTGTGCTGTTGTATTGTGTCAAAGATGGGTTTGACACAAGAATGGCCAAGACAAAACGAAGTCAAGACAAGGCAAAGGGAAAAAGAAGAGGAAAAAGAATGGAAAGATATAACGAGAATAATGACAAGTTATGTGTCTTTTCAGTTTCTTGTCCGTGATTGCTAGCCCCGGGCCTTTTTGTACTTTGCAACACAAGACAGAAGTATGGAAAGCTATTAGAGTCAAGACAGGGCCCTTGTTAGCAAGATAGGCGGCAAGAGGAAGCAGGGAAAAAATCATTAAAAAGCAAAATGACGGAAATATAACGCAGGAGCAACTGTTGACGACATGCAGGAGTGAGGCAAGTAAGGTGGTGAGCTAAGAAAATAGCAAGGAAGACAAAGCAGAGGCAAGTAGAGGCATCAGAAGAACAAGAAGAGCACTGCTCAAGTTGAAGTGCAAGGAAAAGTAAAAAAAGGCAAAGCAGCAAGCAGCAAGCAGTATGAGGATGAGGGGAGGAAAAGTAGGAGCGGTCAAAATATTTGATAGAATAAAAAAAATAAAAATAAAAAAGACAATAAAAAATAGAGCAAGAGAGGAGGAGGGTGGGATCAAAGAAAGAGGGGGGGGGAGATGAGATGGGATGGGGATGGGATGGGCCAGAAAAGGTGTGCTTGGTGCTGTAACAAGTTGGACAGGCACAGGGAAGACAAAAAACTGAGAAAAAAACAAGAATAAATAGAGAAATAAAATTAAAAATAAAAAAGAATAACAATGAAAGCTCCAACAAGGTGATCAACAGATGGCAAAAGAGCCATATACAAGTTGCCTATGACAGCTTACATGGCTTTGTATGACCTATAGTGCGCTACCTCTTTGTTTATTCAGGAAAGAAGGCATTGTGTTTCTTTTCGTGCCAGACAATGGGATATTGGAGGTACCTACAGGTTGTCAAATCAGGCCGGTATGCTTTATGTTCTGGGCCGGGTCGCACTGCTAGGCGCAACGTGGGTGTGGTGAAGCGATGAGACCACAAGGAAAATGAGACAACGAGCGGACAGTATTCCAGACGATGCGGCTGCTAATTGGCGGGTGGAGGTTGCCTGTGGAATGTCTCAGGTCGACAAGCAGGGGAGGCGGATCTATCTTTTGCTTTGTTGTAATTCCTGCTGGCTTCCTGTCTTGATTCAAAGACAAGAGTTCAGATAGCAGAAGAAAAGATATGAGCAGTTTCAAACAAGTGGCGGTTGTGGTGGGTGTCAAGAACAAGAATCAAGTCAACCGGCAACAGGCGAGAAAGGAAGACAGGCGGTAAGACAAGACAAGTATAGAAGGAAGAAAAAGAAAAAGAGAAAGCGAAAGAGTGAAAGAAGGACCGGGGGGGGGGGCTCTTAAGTAGAAATCGAGAGACCAGAGGAAGAGACGTCGGAGATGGAGACGGGAGTGACCGAGATTTAATAGATATAAAGGAAAGCCAACAGCTTTGGCGTTTATTGTGCGAGGCCACGGGAACAAGCTGTGGCTAAACTAATAGCAACAGTAATAATAGAAAAGAGAGAGAGCGTTGAGAACTGGCAAAGGCCTTTGAGAAGGCTAGATACAACTGTTTGTATAGACAAAAAGAGAAAACAATAAACAAGTCCAAATACAGATAAATCCCGAGTAGGAAGGGAAAAATAAGGAGGGCAGAATGAATGGGAGTAAAATAAACCGAAAAAAAAGGAGAAGAATGTGAAAGACAGATGGGAATCAAGAGATGCTACAATGCAGGATCAAAACTTAAAATAGATGGAGGACCAAGATGCTTCTTGCGGTTGAAGGCCATAGCAAGACGGCGGATATGCTTGTAAGTTGCCGCCGTTACATGCAAAATAAAGACGTAGTTCCAAAAACACGCCAACGCAACACCACGGGCAGGTTACTTGGGATAACCGATGGGCACGGAACCCAGATAGAGTAGCATAGGATGGGGATGGGATGAGATGGGTCCTGTCTCAACTTCGTCTAGCTGCTACTCAAAAAGACTTTGTTCTCTAAAACATTCTGTGGCTCTGTGCGTCGACTCATACATTACTTCTTTTTTCCTCTCTCTGTCCCTTTTCTCCTTCTTCTTACTATCGACTCAAGTTTGTCCTCATTTTGTGTTATTTGTGCACGTCCATCTGCTGGTAGAGAAAATTTTACCCAGCATGGCACTCTTGTTAACGACAAACGGCATACACACAAATCCACATATCATGAAAACTCTATATTGCCCTCATACAGTACAATGGGCCGGTTGAGACGGGATGGCATGCCATGGCTTGGGCGCGATGGTACCCAATCGAAACCCCCTGGGTCTTTGGGGCTTGATATGAACAGGACGGGTGTTGAGACTGGAACACTCTCTTTGAGAAAAGAAGAGTTTAGGGAAAAAAATCAGTAAATTAAAATAAATCCGGGAAAAAGTCGGATGATAAAATGCTGAGATTATATCATGATGCCGGGGTTTGAAGAAGAAAAAAGATTATCAGGGTAATGATGAACAAGAAGCATGGCAGACGATATACTACTGGAATAAAGTACACAGGGTCATCAGCGGTTTACATAGTATACACAATAAGTGGCCAACATCACCAACTCCAAGTACCTGTAACCAGGAACATGAAATGGAGAATTGTCGATGACCATTCCATCATTACATAGTTGGTTTTCCCTGTGCTCTGATAATTTCCATTTGCTTATGTGGTACAGACTTGTACATACTCTATTGGTTGAAGCTCTTCCCACGAATTGTGTGTAGCAGAAGCTAGCTTGGCTCTGCTTGTAAACTGTTGATCCTTTCTCATTGTCATATTCTTTTTCGATTTCTCCCAGATGTTGTCTCAATGGAGGAGGTTTTAAGGCTTGATGGCCATAGAAGCTGAGTTACCGCATAACCTTTCTTCTGTGCTATCATATTTTCCGTATGCCAAGAGTCATTGTCTTCCTCTATAGATGCATCATGTTCCCTCGCTTCAAGATGACGGAGAAGATAAGTGGTGCTGCCACATGTTTAATACTATGTAGCTTGTGTTATAGGAGAATGCTGTTGGAAGTACCGCAAAAGAGCCTTAGGCAAACCCAAATCCCAACTGGCACTACAAAGTTGAAATTCTCTTGGATGCAGCCCTTAGAGGTCCTTATCACCAGATATTCTTTGTCTAAGCATCTTTCTGAATGTATGTACAGATGTGCACATATATATATATAGCATTCATTAGACCTGAAGGGCTTTCCTGCATTCTTCAAACTTCCACATAAGCTGTCTTTTGTAAGGGGGGAAGTTCTTGGGGCCCTGTAACGACGGCAGTAAAAAGCTTGACGTAATGTGAAAGAAATGAAGGTAGGAAGAATATTTCAAGATATGTACATACATAAAATGAAGCCTCGTTCTCACAACTCTTTTGTGGAGCAACTGCTTGTAACCATGTAAACTTAGAAAACTCCATCTCTCGAAAATATCACGGAGACGATAACAGAGACATACAGTTTTTTGAGGAAAACATATTCCCCCAAAAAGCAAGACCGTGAATCAATACAGCTCAATTTGCCAGTTGTCATCATGAATGAGACATTTTGTAACAGGAGAGCTGTGTGTTAGTATAGAGTATATAAAAAGAATTTAGAGACTACCTTACCACAGAGATCGACCATGCATGTATCTTACACTGTCGAATGCACAATATTAATGTCTGTTTGCTCCACGTGCTTGGATAAAGCTGCGATGATCAGTGTGGGGTTTCACTGGACTTGATACAGCCTGTGAAATTCCACAGCCACTGTGCCTTTGTGGCTGTTATCTCGTAGAGCTTTCCTGGCCAGATGAAAGTCTTAAGGGGTGTGACTTCAGAAAACATGGCGGTGACCTTCCCTTGTTACAGCTCTTGTCATATATTAGAGGTGCAGTACCGCAGACGCCTTGATGTTCCACTTGACTGACTGGCCCTTGGGTATCAATTTAACGGTCACAGTTTCTGGAGAAGTTGAGTTTTACTATGTACAAACAAGTTTGTACACGTGATTAACCAACATGCGTAAGCTCAATGAAAAAGGACAGTCTTGGCAAGAAATACAAGAAAAAGGCTGGCGCAGCATTATGCAGCTTAGGCTATAAACAAATCCTAGGCCTTGGTCCAGCTCATACCAAAGCAGGACAAGTCCGAATGACGTGGGTTCACAATAAAGATTGAATGGTAATTGGAGGGGCGGCATTACCAAGTTAGAATTACCACCAAGGGACTGGGCATTATTTCTTTTTTGAGGAGGGCGTTTGGGATGGAAAAAGAAAATATAGTGTTTAGGAGGAAAAGTAAAACTGGTTTCCAAAAGAGGTAAACGTTAATACACAAGAACAAGTTTCATGATGATGGCGAAGGAAGTTGACGCCTCTGATGAACTAACTCGTCTAGCACATACGTATCTGTTTTTTTTTTTTTTTTTTGGAGG
>CM069899.1:787842-800341 GCA_036034705.1 Thielaviopsis punctulata | reverse complement strand
AGTTTTTTTTTTTTTTTTTTTGTACATATACCATACCAGACACCTACTTAGTATATACATAGTCTGTATCCGAACTTAAATTTACCTCCAAACACTCGGGCATTCTAGAGAGTTAATCAGTTATGTAAGAATAGCACATATAAGTTCATACCTTCTAGTGATATCGTAGAGGCAGACTCAAGTGATGTGTTTGGATTTTTTTTTTTTAAGAAAAAAAGGTTATTAATCTTTTACGATAGAGTTATGATACGTTACATTTATTTGCCAGGGTTATCAGTGTCAAACAGAAGTACCCCACTTCAATACATTCCATTTTCAAGGACAGCACTTCAAGTTGCAACCTCCTTATTACATATGTACCAAGTTTCTGGAGCATGTGGCATCATTATCATCATTCTCCTTTTCTTTGCGCATAGAATTAATCCTTACATGTTATTGCTGCTACCAACACAAAATTCAAAATCACACCAAGTGAGACGGATATGCGGAAATTTTGTTTGCTGCTCATATTGAAAACAAGAGATTAGGGGGAGGGGGATGTACGGCTGGTAGCGACGGCAGAAGAAGATGAGACGAAATATCTACGGTGCAGGTCAATCCGGGCGTCAGTCACATTATGTTTCGCTCAGAGGCCCTGTATCTCTAATAATGCCACCTGGTGACAATGTGGTCTCTTCTAAAGCTCTAGCTCCGACAGCTGAGTCTCATTGCGAGATAAAGAGGGCTTGTCTCGTATAGTCTTTCATACAGTATACATCAAATCCATTTTTGAGTGTGACTTAAACCCCTTTTTGTCCCAAAGGCTATCACGCCTAGTATTCATGAATTGTTTGGAGGATATAACGGAGAAAGGAGAATTAAAAAGTCAAGACCAAAATTTTCCATTGTCAGAGGGCCTTGATCCATGGCCGTGGTTCCCCATAAGGGTATTTTGTGATTTATTTACTTGATGGATATCCGGATATAATGGGCCCGACTAAGGGTTTCGTCTCTTCTTTGGTGCTATTGTTTTATCTGGTTTCTGGAGCGAGAAAACTTTGAATAGGCCCGTTACTCCGGCCTTGGAACTTTTTTTTTTTCTCTCTCTCTCAAAAAAGATTCAAAGATGGAAATCAGAGTGTGATTGCAGGGGCTTGACACGAGACGACCACAACATCAGACGGTCGATCCAACCAGAAAGCTTACAGGTGCGCTAAAACTTTGCTGTTACAGAATGAATACATAGTCTCCCACCAGTCAAGCGCCAAGCGCCAACCACAGATCAAAGAATAGCAGGATGGGCCGCCGGGAATCAAGACCGCATAGAAGCCATTGGCGCTGCTGCTATAAGTCTAATGTAACCTTCAAAATCCCGCGTCCCATTGTTCAACCAGTTTTGAGTTGTTCGTGTGCAGCACTCATGATGGCGGCAAGTGTTGAACAAGTACGGTACTATAGGGAGCATATAGGTAGCATTTGGAGCAAAATACGCAGCTAAAACCAGGGACGGACCATGAATATCTCCCATAATTTTACCCAACGAATTGACAGCAAATTGAGACCAAAAGTCTTGTCCATTGATGCTCTGTTGTAGCATTGAATGTTACAGAAATACCTAGAACGCACCGAAGACAATGGCAATGTTGCAGGATCAACGTACACGGGGCATCCCATAGAGAGTATTTTACTCCCATCTAAAGTCCAGGTGGAGCGGCCACGAGGTGTGAACCAGATATTGGAATAAGAAGGCTTATGTCGCATTTCGACATCATTACTAGTAATATATAGGGTTGAAATCGTGGTGTGTATGGCTGCTCTGAAATATGTTTGAGATAGCTTGAAGTTGAGTATGAAGGGTGTCGTACTTCGGAGGATATTGCTGCTGGTAACTATTATTTCTTCAAATAAACAATTGCATGAAAATACCCGAAACAGCCAATGTCTAGTCTAGCCTTTTCAAATGCCAACGTTATGTGTTTTATTGAGTACGAGTGAAGCTGAAGTAAGACTAGCATAAAGATGGGACGAATACTCGATACAAAGGTATACACATCTATTATATGTATGCATGTACATATGTCCCGGTAAATTACGTTTGTATACGCATTTAGTGTATGTTATAGTATAAACATTACAGTATACTTTCTGCAGGCTCTATTGTCTTTATCGGTACAAGTCTCGCCTGCAGGAGCTGCAGTGTATCTCGACCATCGCCTGTCTATGCCATTCCTGCCTTACGTTCATGCAAGTCAAAGCAAGGAAGCTCGCCAGATACTCAGATCGTGGAGTGATGAAGTTTAAGCCAAAATGGGCACTTATAGGTTCACATATACATATGTACATATACATATGAACTGTCATATGCTACATATCGCGTGCGCTACCAATGTACCTTTTATGCATACAAAAAAAAAACACATGAACCCTGGAATAGCAACGCATCATTTTTGACGACGGTGTAATTAATAGCAAGTTTGATTCTACCAACATATTCTGAGATGCTTCGACGGTCACGTTGACGTATATACCGGGATGTATGTATGTAGTTTTATATACATACATACATACCGTTAATTGAGCATCTATGTCACTCGTTTGGGCTTATTCTGATGCAGCACGCCAAGTTTGTTTGATGATCGCGTTTCCTACACTTTAACAAGCCTTTGCGTTAATCAGGTACCGTATAGGGTTATATGCCACTTCCGCCAACTCAATGCGCCCCATTCAATATGCGACATTGGCTACAAAAGAGAAAACTTGAGACAGCATTCAACATATGCGACAAATACTTCTGTAACGCTAGGTTGGAAAGGGAGCGGATGGAAGTTCATGTAAAGACCAAGACTGGCGTTGGACTCACGACGAAGTTTGTTTATCTGAACTTTAATAGAATGTTGTACGTATCCCTAAGTTGACCGGTGGCGTTGCTCCATTTATTTTCCTCACAAGTCACAAGTGTAATTGTTTAATACTCACAAACCTTACTGTTAGCAGGGAGAGCAATCGTTTCAAGGGCTAAAGGAGTGAACATCACCGCCGAGATAAAACTATACATACGTGCATACAACACGAGTATATTAAGTTTTTTATGAAGTTGTCGTTTGTTTTGAAATGGAACACTGGGCTTATTACTGACAAAAACTAGGGTTGCCCTGAAAGATGGCGCCCCTTAATTGATAGTGATTGGGTGTTATAGTATGTTGTGTACATAAAAAGTACACACATATACGTTTGCGAACATGGTTCTGTCTGCTCTGCTAAAGGAACAACTTGCTCACTAGTTTGTCATTGAAACTTCAGCCGCAAAATCTTTTTACTACACCTCGGCTATCGTGAGCTTTGTCCCGATCAAGTTTTATTGATGATAATGAGCTTTCTCCAACTATACATGTACCAGTACTATGTACATATGTACGTGTTAGTAGTGGCTTGAAATCGAGCTAATGAGCCGCTAGGGGTAGAACTAGGAATACAGTAAGATCTAACACAAATTTCAAGCACCCCTCAGGGTCCTCAGGGTCTTCTAGCGCCAGAAGCTATTGCTTTCTTTTCTTCAACTTCAAGATGACAGGAGTACACTACGCCTTAGCGAGGAAGCCAAAACAGAACAGCACAAGATCCAAAAGGATGAACTAGAAGCATCCTACATATCTGCAACTCGCAATATACAAGGTACTAATAGCGCGTTGAGAGACAAAGGAAATAAGGAACAGGAAGTTCTATCCATCGCGTTAAGCTTCAGACAACTCTGTAGGCGGGATCCTAAAAACCCGCCTCTAAATTTTATCCACATATTAATCCCCGAATCTCTAGCTTTAGAGCATGCTTTCGGATCTGGTTCTTTTTCCGAGCATAGTTCTGACAAAGAAACACCAAGTTTTTTTTCTCTAATTTTAAGAATAAATCCGCAATTAAGATTTGTCACTTGTCGTGTTCGTTTTTCCGAAAAAAAAAAAAAAAAAGGTCCGTATATTAGGACAAGGTTGGTTCGAGGTTCATGTTGCTCTGGAGCATTGCGAGATAGTGGTATGTATGTATGTGCGTATTGTATGTTACATACCAGTACATATATGTACTAACCTAGCGAAGTTGGCTGTTCCTGCATCAAGATTTGCGGTATCCGAGAGATGATGCAATACGCAAGGACATAGGAGCAACAATACGGAGAAAGTTGACATTTTCCATTGGAAACAGAAAAAGCGAGAAAAGACAAGGTCATGGTAGTCTCGTGCAGATCGCATTCCTTTTTATAAGCCCACCTGAGACAGAATTTGAGCAGGGCGTCGTCTCAAAATTCTCATTTTGTTGAACGATACATGTGCTCAAGGTAAACATCATAGACGCAAAATTAGGAACTGCTTATTGCTTGTAAGAAAAATGTTTGGGATGGCGTATGAGCGAGTGTCAAAGAAATGAGCCTGAGTTGGGAGTGTACATACAAGTATGCATCCTTTAAAGGTGGGCGTTAACGTACATATACGAGAAAGAAGAAGCTTGTACGACGAGAAGAGTTCAGACGAAACGAGTGATGGAATATTATGTATATAGCCTTATGTAGGGGAATATTAGAAGAAAAATCGACATGTTGGAGATAAGAGAGGAGAGACACTGGGATGGTAGTTAAGATCAGATGGCTATGTACGGATATACATGAATATGGATCGATAGTTTGTTCATTTCCAAGGTATTCTGTGATGCTGGGAAGTGCAGAACAAGAGCCAGATCCTGTTTCTGATAACTATGTAGCTGCCTAAAATATGTTAGTGCTACAAGTGGCCCATCGATCCCACAATCTTGTCCTGATCTACTAGCAGTAATGATTTTCCTGACCAAGCACACACAATCTTTGGAGTTTTAAGTTGAACAGATTCACAAGATGTAGTGATCATTTGAACGCTAGTGCTCGTATTTTCTCATTCGTTATAGTTTTGGATTTTGAACTCATCTAACAAGGTTAGGTTAGCCATATCCTGATACATATCTTGCTTGCTTCTTGATTACTAAACTCAGGTATGTATGCAATAACAAGCATACAAGTACATATGTATATGCAATGTTGTGGCTGGATCTGAACTCAGACTTCAACGATAAAATGTCAATCTTGAGGATCCCCTGACTTAACCTTCAAGTTACCTACAAGTAGCTGGCGGAAACGGCTGATTGGTCAAAAGGCCTCTTGACCACGTTTTGCTGCACATCATGAGTGATCTGCTGGCGTCAACATAACGATTTCGCCAGTGAATCGCCTTTTTCCTGGGTTAGATGGGACTTTCTGCCCAAGATAAGCTTCTAACACAAATCAAGAACGGTGCAAGCATTTCAAACTTTGTAACTCGAGCCCTTAAATTAAAGTGCGGATGGGAGCCATCATTGTAATACATACTACATATGTAAAAATGGGCTACTAATATATGTACATACATACCAGTACATATGTACATACATACGTTCATTCCCATGCTAAGACTTGAACAATGGATACATAATGGGTAAACGAAAGGAAAGCCAGAACGCCTAAAATGTAACTGTAACTCGAATCCTTTGTGTCAGTACAGACATCATTTGTCCTTTTAATACGAGAAATCATAAACGCTCTGGCTCCATTTCCCCCTCTTCTTCAACGTGACGCTGCGGGTAGACGGGATGGCTGCGAAATCTTGAGAGGTTGCATGAGAACTACTCGTGGCTTGCCCCAGTGATTAGATACATGGACTTGTCGTTCGTTGTTTAAAATCCAGGGGAGGGGATCAGTGCGACAGCGGCGCATCACATAAAGACAGGACAGGTGTGTTCTACCTGGCGATCTTGTGGAGAACTTGCTGAGGTTGTGCGCGGGTAGACTAAAGAACCGTGTGCTTCATAAGTGCGCAACTGAGGGTTTGCCCATCATATGAGTTTTCTTCCAGCTGGCTGTTAGTACTGCCGACATCACCAAATCTATGGAGGGTATAAAACAAGCACATAATGGACATGAACCCTAGCATAACAGCTACCCTAAAACCTGAACAAACAAGTCTACGGAGTAGTTTGTACTGATCGTTCATACAATGCCAATTAAGAGTATGTATTTATATGGTATGTAGAGAGTCGATAAATAACTCAAATCTTGACAATTACTGCAGCTCTAAGTTTAACCCCCCCCCCCCCCCCCCCCCCCCCAGCCAACAGCGTCTTTTGCTCTCAAGTATTGTAGTATGTACATATGTATATGGGATTATTGCCACTAGCTTCAGAATGTCTTGGCACATGTAGGCTCAAGAGAGAAGGAAAACAAAGCATGAAGCAAGAAAATAAAACCTAAGGCTAAATTAGCCCTGATGCAATCAATAATCAATGTTGATGCAGATGGATTAAGATTTGTTTGGCGGATGATGAGCTTGAGTTGCGAGTTATTACAGTTATTACAGGTTTGAGCTACATTCGTTTGAGCCTCTTCGGTTTTTTTTTTTTTTTCAGATTATGTGTGAACCGCTACAATCAACCAAGAGGATATACAAGTACATACTTGCTCTTCAATTCAGAATAAGTGAACAAAGCTTGACTGGCTGGAATTGTGATCCTTAGGCCAGAGTCTGTCAGACCACCTTTAGATTCGCAAGTGCTTACTTTGCGTTCCTATCCGGTTCGAAAGGTATGTATGTATTCTGTATACGTATGTACGTACAAGTATATCTGTATTTTTTTCATATTTGGTTTTTTGCACATCACCTAGGTAGGTAAACTCGGACATGCGCACAAACATATTCTTCTTACTCGCTTCTTCTGGACCGAGCTTTGCGTTTCTTTATTGTTCATTCTTCTTGCTCTGAGTGTCCTTCTTATCTTACTGCTTTAATGCCGTGCTCATTCGGTTGTACCAAGGAAATGTAACTGGAGTAAGATGCAAATATTATCATCAGAAAGTAAGCAGTTCACCGCAACCAGAAAAAAAGAGCTATGATAATAAAGTTCCATGCTTATATCAAGTGATGGCCCCATTGTATTTTATGTGGCGAAGTGCAGGCCACCAAACTGCAATGATACGGACGGTGACTTTGACTTTTCACATTAAAATGTCCGTACCTTGCAACAGTAATTTTTTCCTACCTTTGAGAGGCGAAGCATGACATGACAAGTCCCGATATAGCAAAATCCTCCTAAATTTGAAGGCGGCGAGATGTGGAGGTGAGAAGATAGGACAGTGGACGGGGTTAAACGCTTGTTGGGTAGCAAAGTTCTTACAGGGGATGACACTGAAATGCTGTTTGGAAGCTGGGAATGAGGAATTACAACGGCTTACTCAAAAATGACCTCCGGCTATGAATTACTCGGTACTTGTATGTATGTATACACATATTAGAGATAGTAAGAACTTCATGCCCTAGACAAATTTTGTGTCACAGCAAAACTCGATGAACGTGCAGGAAAGATAGCTGTTAAGTTTGTATTGGCGCCTTTAGGCTTCTTTTCTCTTTGTCATCACACTCAGTATCTTGTCGTTAGACGCTTAAAGTTCATGATTGTTAGCCGACAATTCATGATAACTGCTCTTATACCGAGAGAGCTGCCGACCATCGTTTTACATGTATGTACGATACAGAACCATGGACTATGTAGGTACCCTTAAAACTAAAAATGGGATGTACCCCGTTTCAACCTTTCTCGAAGAGGCGGAGATAGCTAGCAACTCCGGATGGTATTACATAGCAGAATGAACAACATGTGAGGAATGAGAAGATCAAAGCGTAGCCCCGAAAGTGCTCCGTGGCCTTATTAAATAACCGGTTACCATTACAACGTCGATCTTTTGCCATCTCCTTGATTGGACATGAAAAACAACAACTTCAAGGGATCAAGACCTCAAAATCAAGCGAACAAAAAGTCCGCTAGACCCCTATTAATGTGGATATACATACATAGGTTTGTTGGCCCAACACTGGACGGACCTTGGCCATGTCCTAAAGTCCAAAGTCTTCTTTATAGGTTCTAGCCTGTGGTGATTTTGCGCAGCAGATATAAAGCACCATTTTCTTTCTGGCTCTGAGTGACCAGATCCCAGTTTACCCCCCATTATGTACCTAAGATCGATCCCGTGGAAGTTTAAATTCCCGAGATGAGAAGAATCCAGATAAGCTGAGGCCATTTCAGTTGTCCAGGGAACCACCGAATTACACCCACGCCCACAATTACGTTATAACAAGTGGCTTACCTGCTCTGTGCTCTTGTCCTTCGCCGTCCAAGCAAGCCCTTTTTTTGTCACTGGCCGCCAAATCTTTGGCCAGCTTTCGTTTTTTCGTGATTTGCTGTTGAAGCTCATCCTATTCTGGCAAGACATGGCCCTGGCGTCTTGCTAATCTTTGCCTGCACCAAAACGGCAACATACATATGTACGTACATACATACATACATAGATGCTTGAGAGAAAGAGTCTAGGTCAAAACAAGGACAGCTGAATGGGCTAGAGCCATTTCTATGACAACCAAAGCCTGCCTGACAAGTCATTTCTCCCAACGCCAATCACTTTTGATGCAACAAGGTAAACATAGATGTGGTCTCAAAACGCCAAAGATCACACTTCATGACGACACCATTTGTAGCAGGCTCCCTATCAATGGCTCACGCAGAAGTGATATCCAAGCTTCATCCCGCCGACCACCTCTTTTGTGCCTCATGAAACGCCGTCTAGTAATCACCTAGTCCCAACCCTTTCAAGTGCCTGCAAGCCAATATGAAAATTTCCGGCTAAATCGCCTACTCTACACAATATTAAAAAGTTGTCCATAAGCTCAGGGCTATATGAAAGTAGCTTCTACTACTTATGGAACTGTTTTAGTGATGTCTCCTCAAGGTGAGGAAACGCCACTGGAAACCCTGGCATAAATTACTGTTGAGAGCTGCTTATTTGGTTAGCACTCCTAGCTGGTGATTCTCCTTTTAATTTGTTCTACGAGTGGACAAAGGCTATCATACACGATGGTTCTGCACCTACACAAGTGTATACATATACTCGCCCTCCGATCTTGTTGAAACAAGATGCCTATCGGGCTATTGACTCGCTGAAGGCCTCGATTAGAACAATAATATTTCATTATATACATACGCATGTTAAGCTTTCAGAGTTTAGATTGTTCGTAATTCACTGTAAGCCGCGATAATAATAGTAAGATGCAGAATAGTATATACATACTACACACACACAAATGGACATACAGAGGAGAAATATGTGCCATTCTAGCTCTAAGCACACTTGAGGTCGCAGTTCCACTCCCCATTCCACAACGAATGCAGCATCGGAAACGGGAACTAGTGTGCTGATATGTATAACAAACTCACTGCCAAGAATACCAAAACACCAATGATATACCGAAGAAGATGAATACAGAAAGTTTTTCGGAGGCAACTTCTGTCAGCTTCTGCATATATTTACGCTACGAGCTGTTAAAGCGATTATGTTGACAGAGAAATAGCCCCGCAAACAATAGAAGGCCACTTTGTAGATGACTGACGCTTACGGTGCGGACTAGAAAAGGGGAAAAAGAACATGATCAGATACAAGTATGAATATAAAATTTTCTCTTTATCTCCTGGGAAATTCACCGAGCTAACTGCCGAGTTGCATTTCTCGTAGTTTCTCCGGGCATTATTACAGGCTTGAGCATCCAAGGACTGCTTTCTGTGTCCCCAGTTGCAACCATTAGGGGCCTTTAGCAATAGGCCAGCTTTACATGATTTGACTATGACACACAACAAGACAGAGGCACAGCCTGTTTCGGTAGCCATATGTTTGTGGAGTACCTCGGGTTGTTGGAGCACATCCTATTATTATGATACAGATACATGGGCCATATCAAGGTAAGGTAAGCATGAACTTATGACCACAGGAAACAATTCTAGAATCACTCTCTCCTCTAGACTCCTATCACTTTCTACACACTACCAATTCCGTGGCTTGTATTCCTACGCTGTTTATTTCTCCTTCCTTGACCTTCTCGGACACGACGATACCTAGGGCCTTCCTAAACGAAGTAACAAATCAATTTGCTTCCTTTTGATGTGACAGTCGTTCAATAAAGAAAAACGAGGCTGTTTGCTCTCTCATTGGCTATGATAAGCTCACTTGTTGGCTAGGCTTGAAACGAAAGAACTAGACCGAAGCAACGGAATATGAAAATGACAAGTACACACTTGACAGTCCTTTATTTTTCCTGTAACATGACCATTTTTGCAACCTCTCCTCATCCCGCTATAGCTGTCTTGGCACACCTCTACTGGTAGTAGTTAATGGCAATATGTGTCCGAAGTTTGTTGGCGGTAGAAAAAAGAGATTCCATATTCTCCTACACATCCGCCCTTTTGTCCTATGCAGATTATGTTTCTCTCTGCAGCGCCCTTTTGAGAGGACAACAAGCGGGTGGCTATGTGGCTATATTTGGGATCGTGGTGTTAGCAATCATGGCTTGTTCAAGCGTTTAGTTTGTTTCTTGGTGTTACTACGCATCCATTCGTTGTTTGTTCTGCCATTCTTTACTATTCCGGCATGAACTACTCTTTGTTTGTCTTGTAACAAGTCATGACTATGACGGTACCCAATGTTGATACTGAACCACGTCTCTTAAGAGCTGGAAGTTCTCTTTGCAAACACTCTCACTGGTTATGTGTCGGCCACTTTTGTGAGTTTGCTTCCGACTGCTACCCACTGGTGTACTTGCCTCAAACTGTTTGTCTAGATGATCCTAGCTTCTTCGTCTCTAACCGTATCGGCACCTGCATGCGTCAAGAATAGCCTATGTTGCCGAAGATCGGGCCACTCAAATGCAATCACACTTACAATACTACTGGTTGCGGTAGCACTAAAACAGAGAGGCCTGGTGTTGCAGGAAAGATTATCTGCCTCTTTGTCTTGTTTGCTCTTCATCCTCCCATGAACTAGAAAAAAAGTTTATTAATAGCTTAGTTACATCTGTAGTCAGAGTTGTGGACATGTGGCCTTCGACACCTTCTCTATATATGTAGAACAACATTCCTCCAGCTAAGGGAGTTGCTTCCGGGATGTAACAGGATGTTAGCAAACAGACCGCTGCTGGAGGATTCAGAATGCTAACTTTATATGCTAGCTGATGTGACTTGGATAATAATGAACGTTTCAAAGGATGCATGTCCAGCTGACTCTGTCAACATTACAGTGTGACTTTGATGATAAATATTGCAGCTGTAGTTCTTTTAAAGACACCGACTCTTATTCTACTGAAGCAAGTAATTGGTTCTAAGATTGGCACGATAGTCTGAGTTGAAATCGTGAAATGATATATCTCCATTGTATCTCCTCTGGAATGGCATTGGAAATGCTACTGGTAGCGTTGGCCCGTTATCAATGTTTGTCTACAAACAGTGACGCGTAGGTGTAGTCACTACGTGGTTGGGATTGCCACTTGACTATCCTCAGACTAAAAACAACATCTTTAGGGACATGCATATGCAAGCTTCCTAGTTTCCATCTGCGTGATCGCCATGCCGTCCCCAACAGGTTGACTTCCATAGGAATGGGCATATTCTATCTCTCACCTCAAGAAAGTTCCGTTGTTATGCAGAAATGATTCCCAAAAATGGACAAGCTAAACGTACGTCTTGTACCTATCGGATACCACAAAGTAGCGAGAAACCTGCAAGTATTATGTGATACTCACAGAAACCAACCGAGCCCAACAACATATAGATATAAAAAGTTCAAAAACAGATCGTACAGCCGCATATTCTGAGTTCGTCTTTTATTACCATTACCCTCTTAGCTTTTTGCGGTACTGCCTGCTGCTTTGTAAAAAAGAACTATCCAGTACTGGTTTCGAGCATACTACATCCGCTACCAGCTCCTTGTCAAACTTCAAGGAACAGATTGAGACATGCAGGAGTAACTCGCCGGTGTAGTTTGTTGAAACAGCTCGGAATAAAGTCTCTCGCCGGTCGGAGAAAAAAGAAGAAGCATACCTCGATGGTTAGCGTAGGTAGTGCTATGCATTCGCTTTTCAAGACAGGTGTGCAGCGAAGTTTCTTTCTCTTTTCCGGCCTTTCCTGTCTGTCTCACTCAAAACTAAAGACTCTTCGAATGTTGGTACACAGATAACTCAGAAAGACCATAACAAGAGCACAAACGCTGCATGTTTAACTCAGGCGTCATTGCTCGGCCTGTTTTGTTAGACAGGGTCCATAAAGAGTGTTCTCAGTATACAATAAACTAAGAAGAAAAAGAAATAAAAGGCCTTGCACACTATCTATACTTAACGCCCGGCTATAAATATTTAGTTCGCTACACTCAATCATGCCGGCCCCTGCCTAAGACTACAGTCTCTACTTCTCGCTTCTTCCAGCGGCCTCGAGGTTGTGTTACTGTGACACTGGATTCAAGTTGCCATGTTCAAAGTAACAGAACAGTGTCAATATTCAGATGGTGCAAGCCTGAGATACATACATGCATTCGTTTTTGTGCGGGACTCGCTTACACTGGGGAAGTATATGCCGTTGTTGTGGCAAGTGGTAACCAAAAAAA
>CM069899.1:736312-769210 GCA_036034705.1 Thielaviopsis punctulata | reverse complement strand
AAAAAAAAAAACTTCTAACTTCTAAGCAGCAGGGGAGAGACAGCCTCTCGCCAAACGGAAGCAGGGAGCTTTCCAAGACTATTAGGTCTTTTGTTCCGCTAGCCCCGGCACTTCCACCAAGAGAATCCAAAATTTCAAGTTTAGTAGCAAAGTTACTGGCACTTGGGTTATGATTGCAAGTCAAGGCGTCGGTCAATCTATGCAAATCTGTATTCATTGTATCTCGCTGTGCCTGAATCTCTCCATAGCCCCAATCTACAAAGAGCAATAAGCTATGAAAATCAACGAGGTCGGCAAAGAGCTTAGCTTGGCTGAGGTCCGCATTAAGAAAAACCCCAAAATGTATATCTGTGTGGGGAGCTTCTCGCTACTGCTCCCTTAACGAGTATACGTATGTACTTGTACATAGCTAAGCCTAAGCTCGTTCCCTGGTCCCGGTTATGTCTGTTGCGTTGATGTTCTTCAACAACCATTTCTCCTTGTTTTTGTAAGCAGTTCCTTCAAATCCAGGTTTGCGCTGAAAATAGCCCCCAAGTTTATATGTACAACACATGTACATACATGTCTTTATAGCGCCAGGCACTTGCATCGACATGTGAATATTCCCCAAGACTTATTACTGTCTTGCTATGTTGCATAAATAAACATCATCTATTGTTCTTTTTGACGTTTCCTTGTTAGAGGCTACGCCTCTTGGATGAAACTATAAACTATAGTAACAGGACTGTTAATAATTAGGCCCAGGTCACATTATCCAGCGTTATAAGCTCGGCGAATTCCTCCTTCTTTGTTACAAAGAAGCCCGGATCCTTGGTATTAGGGAGCCAGGCGGCTGGGACGCAGCAGCGCATAGTACATGAAGACCGTTAGATAGAATCAAGGCTTTCTATTGACCCGAATGTGCAAGTCCCAATGGCATATATACATACAAGTACATCCAAGTACATTCATGCATGTTATATTGTTGCATTTTCAAACCCTAAATCACGTCACATGGTAGAAGTAAGAAGAAAAGTTCTCTTAATCCCGTTCAAGCGAGTCAAACAATTGAATGATGCAAGAGTCTCTTTAATAAGAAGCCATTTGCCCTAGCTTGGTACCGGGAGCTCTCCCCTGCGTGAGAATCATATTGTCAAAGGCATATCGTATCTAATCGTGCCGTCTGGGTTCTTGGTCATGCTTCTTGCTGCCATGTGATTCAATCAGAATGTGATCGTGCAGATGCAAGTTGTTAGCCTATGCAGCGCTAGCTAGATTCATGATGGGATCATTTCCTTCTACCAGGTCTGGTTCCGCATGATTCTCTACGTAGTCCTGGGCTTCTCCCCTTAAACAAGTATGTAGCTCAAATCGTACAGCCCCAAAAATGTGGTAGCTTTCTCCATGTTCAATTGTCAAAGTCATTTAGTTCAGCCAAATGTCAGAGCGACAGATTAGAGCTATACCGAAAACGGCTTTGGCCCAGAAATGAGGTCGTGACACTGGCAAAACTCTAGGAGACACAAAAAAAAACACCCCTCGACTATCCATCCCTTGATTTTGGAGCTTGAGCTGGATAATCATTTCCAAGTTCTGAAATTTCGTTAGGCTTGAGTCTAAAAGCCCATGTCGAGCCAGAATATAGTAACTGGGACTTTCTGATGCATCAAGAATGAAAGTATACTATGTAATCTAAGTAGAGCGTGGGCCCTTTGGACAACTTTTTTTTATTCATTATTTGGACAACTTGATGAGAAGATTTCCATATCATTGCAAAATGCGTTCCAGCACTTGAAAACTTCTTTGCTCATAGTCCCTGTTGAGTGAAAATATAAGCAAGATATATAGTTAATTCTGGGGGTTTTATTTTTTTATAAAAAAAAAAACAAACTCGTTTTGTTTTCCATGCCGAGCATACATATGCTAGGGTTAACAAGGGTCGCTAGCGGTTTATCTTATTTCGTGCCCGAGATACAGAGTATAGACGGAATCAGGAGCAAGTTCAATAGTATCATATCGATAGCTTCCTCGTCAGTTGTCATGTAAAACTACTACGATCAATAGGATGAAAATTACAGTGGTTGATCATGTCTGAAAAGGGTCGTCGGGAGTTGATCCGAGAGCAACGTAACCCTGAGGGCAACACGCTAATATTAGGGTAAGGGGCAGCTGAAGGGGTCAATCAATGCAAATTCACTTCTACAACATATATTCATACGTATACATAAATATCTATACATAGTAAAAAGCAAACAAGAAATTACCCAAATCAACAAGCGTTGGACTAGTGGTAACTGGGGGCTACAGTGGAAACCCTTCCGGAACTCGATTAGCTAAGACTTAGACGGCCTGGACTTTGTTCCTAGTGCTCACATGAACAGGCCATAGCTGCTGTAGTTGTGAATCTCCTTTTTATTTTGTATCTTTTACATAAATATTTTTCAAGGTATATATGTACATAAATAGAAAGTAAGTTACCCTGACTTTTTACAATATACAGTTATGTTCATAGCATTTTTGTATCTTTCTTTTGTGCCTGTAGCTCATGTCGCTACCTAAGCTACTGGGAAATCATTTGCAAGCATCAAACCGTGCAAGATCCTCGTCTCAATATAGGCTGTAGGTCACTCAAAAGCCTATCAAGTTGGCGCCTGAGTGGAAATAAGTCAATCAAGACAGGAACAGGTACCGCGGTTGGCTGTTTACAGGCCCATCGGATGAGAGTAATGGCGGTAGCGACTAAGGCTTGGAGACGGGAGGCGTTTGGTGAGTTGCCGGCACTCAATATACTACACCAAGGGGGGCCGATGTTATCCAATGCTCTATCATGTATACACATAGTGTGGATGTATGTATTTTTCTTAGTCGTCAGACAACTAGCGGTGGACAAAAAAAATGAAGGTATTGACGGTGTATCCGTTCCGCATTTTGATAGTATGGCATATAGTACGTATGTAGCTGTATGCATTCAGTAACAACTGTGAGTTATTGACTAAGACATTAAATATTGCAAAGCGCTAATATGCCCCGGAGGAACATAATATCAAACCAGGCTCAACAATCAACGTTGTTACTTTTATCTTATTACAGATTACGACAATAACAAAGGAAGCTAAAACGATAATTTATTTTTGTTTGACAAAGCAGCGCCTTAAGAGCCGCCGGCCAAGCAGTACTACGTATATACCCAGTTATGTATATGTGTACATGCATAAATTTGCGCCGAGGCGCTGTTACAGGGACTCAAAAATGCTGAAAAAGTATTTCAAGGCTTGCGTTCTAGAACTACAAAATCATTTCACTAAAGACCGCAGCAGAAAAGCAGTAAAAACAACTTGTTACCCAGTAAAATAAAAAAAATAGAATAGAAATTAGCATGCTGTTGCAAACGTGACAGAAGATAGACGGGTGTCTAGAATTTGGAAGCGAATGAGCAAGGCTCAAAGGGAGACAACAACTTCGAGAGGCAACAAATTTACTATAAATTAGTTGCGTTAGTCTCAAGATTACAAGCGGACAGGTGTAAACTCGGCCACTGGAGTGCATCGGCCCTTGAGCAACGTGTACTATGTATGTATGTATGTACTTTTAGAGCTTCGGCATTCAGGTGGTACATACATACATAAGTATAAATCGATTGCCAGCGGACAGCTGCCAGCAGCTGTAAGCGCTCATAAAACAAAAACAATAGAGCTTCTATTGTTTTGTTCTTTACTTGAGCAGGAGCCGGTATTAATCGGAACAAAGCTGAGACAGCGCAAGTTACCTAAACAGGTAAAAACCTATATTCGTATGTACCTTGTACAATATTGCCACACGAATAATCACAGAGCTACGTACTGAAATATGTAACATCACATATGAGATACAACTGTGCATTCTGGCCACTTTTCAATACACATCCTCGAACAACACAGCTGATCTAGTAAATCCTAATAATCGGATGTATCATGCGAATACACCAGCACGTCGCCCGAAAGTCACAACTGTGAAGCGGATACGATAGTTTGTGACACAAACGAGCGAAATGAGGCAACCAGTAACTTGCAAGTATATTCTTCTCAAGGCGAAACCACAGTCTATTACTTTCTGAATTTCTTGGGCTCTGTTTGGTTCGTGTCCTCCATGATATGTAGTATGGCTATCATGATTTACAGACACGGAAAGAAGAGATGGAATCTTACGTCTTAACATCAAACGAGTGACTTGGTCGAATTTGCGTAGAAAAGGTTGCTTTGTTTACGTTCATTTGGACCCGATTGACTAGAAGAAGCCAAGTACATAAGAAATAGGGTATACATAGTATGATAGTCAGAAGAAAAAGTATAGAAAAGAGTTTCGAGCTCAACTCCCTGGGCCGAAAGAAATGACTACATTAGAGGTTTAAACATACACAGATATGTACATCACAATGAACAAGAGTACTTATGCATGCCTGTTTGTGCTGCCGAATGCTGTTGTTCTAAAAACCTTCTGTGAGATTTCATGCACGCACGGGTCAAAATCAAGGCTTGCTTAACTTGTCTATTGTCGCTCATTCTAACAATGCTGGGGTTGTTTAACTAGCCCTGGTCACTAAACGTACTCCCCCCTTAAAACCAAGGCTTTGTTACATGCTGACAACTACATACCTTGTTGTGTACAAGTATGAAGTATGCTACAGCGTACTTTTCCATCACGCCTCACCCGCCTCTTGGTTACCAAATACAAGGAATTTTGATAAGAGCAAGATAGATTGAAAGTCGCATTAAAGGAGGTCCCGAAAAACCACACTGACAGTTACGCTAAAACGAAATGGACAAACGCAAAGCCAGGGCCTGATTGCCCAGAGCTTTGTTTTTGGTCCATTGGATTGCAAAAACCCGCCGATCCCGCTGGATTCGGAGTCTGAGCACAACTCGGTCTGAGATCGGTCTGTAGCATTGGTGTTGTATCTTTTCATATGGCGGTGAAGTTGTCTTTCTCTCTCTCTCTCTCTCTCTCTGCTGATACAAGTTTAGAGTTTTGACATTATGTCAAAATACTAATGAAATACAGGACGAGAAACAATAATAAATAATAAATGGCGTAGTGAGCAGGGTGAACTGCCGTAGCAGCCAAAAAAAAAAGGGTTCATTGAAATAGAAAAGGCTGGTTAAGGGATTATGGGTTTCTGCCTGTAATTCCTTATAACCCTCTAGTTATAGCATGTATCCTTCAAATGCAAAGAAGTCGAAAAGAAGCATGGAGAAGGTCTGAAAACAAGGGCGCGTGCAGGGCTTCACAATTCACTTGCAAGTGATGAATTTCTTGACCGAATACCCCATCAAATCCGCTCTCCAACACCTCAAATCACCCTGCCCGCTCATTTCCGTCTTTGTGCCTCAAGAGAAAAGAAAACTCAGTCAACAACTAAGATAATCTACTGATTCCCATTTTACTTTCCCTCGATTAGGTTCCGATCCTAACAAAGAAATCTAATTTTCCTCTGCTATGGCGTTCGTTCACCATTAAATAATTCCTGAGTCATGCTGGAATAAAGGTTGTCTCTGTGCAAGCTTGGTTTACTAAACATGGACGTCCACCCATTCCAGTACCTAGAACAGATTGATTCTTTATCAGGCTCACATCTTGATCATCAGTATTCCCCTTGCCAAGTTATCTGGTATCAAGCATACAAGTACTTTCAATCACAAATGTACGGCCAATTTGGAGCTAAGCGAATGCAAGAAGCCTCTGTTGACAGATTTACTTAGTTGCTTGTTTAAAGGAGCTCTGCTGGTGAAATTTGCGCTACCAGATCCAGCGTAACTTAAAACGCATGCTTTCTTTTCTCACCAAAAAAAAAAGAAAGATTTGTTACTTCAGCTGAAGTTGACGCGTAGAAAATGTCACCTCAAGTTGTAGGCTATCTCGCTACAAATTCAACAACAACTTGGGGCTTTGTAATAACTTGATCTCCTTCAAACATTGCAGAGGATAAAGTCCGTCATCAAAAGCAATGCCGGTATGTATCGTATCATATACTGACGTGGATGAGAGGAGCTTCCACGCCCCTGGTCTCTCATTCGCCCGGCATAGTGTTGCCTAGACTCCTCGCTTTCGTTATCACAGCTGCACTTGCAGGTTGCAGAAACTATGTACAAGCTGGTCGCTGCCACGATGTCGCATTCGCTTCAATGCTTGAGACACGGGAGCTGCACAGGAGATAGTTTCCTTCACATTTTGTCATCCTTCGTCTTGATCAGAGCACATGTGGCCAGCTGATGCTCCTACTGAGAAATAAAGGAAGATTTACATATAGAGCATGGACATCAGATTCTCATCATTCATTCGACGCAAGCAAATTGTGAATTATCGCAACAACCAACAGCGGTAGTCCGCAAAAAGACGTGAAGTCCAGGATCACCATGTATTAAACGTCACCTGTTTTGTGGCTCGTGATGCCTCTCTAGACTCCACCTAGAAGAACTATTGCCTCAAAATGTCGCCCTGCGCTTTGTTGCGCCCCTGGATTTAGAAGAAGCCGAACAAGATGGCTGGGTTCTCGGCCGGTGCATGGAACAGGCTTCCGGAACATATTTGCCGGCATTGGAACTAGGGTTATACTGATCTTGCTAGTATGGGGGTTCGAAGCATCAACTCACGCCTGAGTCCAGAAAAACGTACATGTATAGCCCATGTCTGCAGAAGTCTGTAGTTAAAATTGAATGGGCTAGATCTTTTCTTCAATGCCGGAAGGAAGACGTAGGATTTATTTCCTGCCAGTTGGGGTTGAAGTACATACATGCGTATACATATGAACAGAGTGATTTCAATAAGAAATTAATATTGGTAAAAGGTACCGGCATCTGATAATGTCTCTGTTTGACATCAACCAAGAGAAAGAGTTAACCCGAGGTATTGGCTGCTGGATAGCTTTGGCTAGATCCTATGTACCTGAACAGCTATAAAACAGGGACTTAATTCTGCCTTCATTTCCTTGAGACACTTATCAATAGTCTAATTTTGAATTCACGCCGAGACCAAGCCCTTCTTTTTGTTTCTTTTTTTCTAGACGAAACTTTCAGCCAATCTGACACCACACCTCCACCAGCGAATACTCGTCACCCATAAGCTCCTTGATTAAGCGGACCAGCCTTCCGTGATCGTTCATCTTAGCTCCAGCCCCAGTCCTTATTACGATGATACAAACCCCCGCCATATTGGATGGCAAGAATTTTGATATTTACGCTGCGTATCTCCATAGTCTGGACCTTTAACAAGTATGTATACATAGTTTCCCCAACCATATCTATTGTTTCTATGAGAAAACGTATCACATTGGCGGGTCACAAAGACCGGGGGATGTTGCTCCTAGAGGTCTTTTTTTCAGCCTCTTCAAGATCAACGAGCTTGGCGGGTGTGGATGGAATCATGAATCTTTGTAGTTGTCCCAGAAACGCATAGAGATGTCAGGCTGGCAGGCCTTTTTATAACATTTCTTTTCTAAAAAGTGATACGAGCCTCGGTATTGAGAGATGATCACTTGCCTCGAGAGGGACTAGTGCAAATACCAACATCGGTCTTTTCGATGTGCATGATTGCAAGAAAGTGATTTTTTAGTACACATACAGAACAAGAAAACAAAAAGAAAGCCCAAATAACGCTACAATAAATCATCGTTTTGGTGTTACTACAAAAGAGTTTTGCTGAAGCGTATTGTGTATGTACATACATGAATGCAGAGGCCCAAGCCCTGCCTTTGCAAACAACAAGACTCAGTTTGTCCCCAACATCTCGTGGCACTTCGTGGGTTGCGATATATACATAGTTACGACACCACTAAAACAGGGTCCACTTACTTACCGAAAGCAGCCAAATTGTATCTTTATCCTGCCTTGTACAAGTATGTATAAGCCTCAAAGCTTGCTCTCCAACTCTGTGATATGGCTCGGATCGCCCTGCCCATCCATAAAGATATGGTGATTCAACCCCCATATTGTTTCTATGAATTTCGCCCGCGAGAAAGCTTTCTAATCTGGGGCTTTGTTTTTGTGGTCATGATGCTCAGAGGCCAAGTTGACTGGGGCCCTCAAGAGACTAGGGGGGATGGAACGTTGTTCTAGCCATTGCGCAGGCTAGGCTAGAATTAGGGTCTTGCTTGGGACTGAGACTAAGTCACAACAAGTGGCAAGTTGAACGCATATACGAACCAAGCAAGGTGCTCCACTGGAAAAGCGGTATACGGACACTACACCAAGTAAATGGCGATCAAAACAACAAAGGCTATTTGAACAAGGAGATTGGTGTATAAAATCTTAGCAGACACGTGTTATAGTTTTCCGGCTGGAAAAAGTCCCCTATTGTCCGTTATCATTCCAAGCTGGAGTGAGACGAGTTTACCTTGGCGCTCAGCTTAACGTGACTCGCACAACCAAAATATTCGGGCGTGGAGCTTAGTGAAAAAGCAACATGAGATGAGAGCGCTGGGCCGTACCATTTGGTCCTCAGTTGTGCTACAATAAACGCCCAAACCGAGTCGAACACTCAACCGTACGTATATATGTCTAGGGTCGTATCATATCATTGCAGTAGACCCACTTCTCGGCTGGGCGGCCAATCAAACTCGACGCCCGAAGTTAATTTGTGTTATTTCCCTTTTTTAGTTATCTCCTTCGTTGTTGCCGTCTGTACTTGTATGTACATGTACATATGTACATACATATGTGCATACGTATATGTACATAGTGTATCTTGGTCGTCTCTCCTTGAGGGGAGGGGGGGTATTGGTTTATTGGCTCTGACTCTTTGCTGGTAATAATCAAGTCTATGTATGTAGTTTTGTATGAGAGAGAATCCTTGCGTAGGCATCGGGAAGCCGCGGGTTTGTACTTCTCGGTATCTTAATGCATGTTATTTTTGTCGATTTACTTGATCTTGATCGTCTTTGTGATCCTGATATCGTGTGCTCTTTGAATTGGTCTACACTGTCCCAAGCCAGGTGATGAGACTTTTAAGCAAAGATATGAAACTTTTGTATTGAGGTAATTCCGTAACTCCGCTCATCTCACGATTTCCTGATTCCCAGAGCTTGCTGAGTTTGACGACAACCTACGCAGAGCAACGAGTCACCAAGACAGACACACTGATTTATTGGGGCCTTTTACCCCCCCTCGGACCTTGGCTCATGACAATGATCTTGTGATGTAAAGATCGACTGCAATTATTCCTTCGATCCAACTGTCACGTTTACCTGAATTGATAATATAGTTTTTGGGCTCAAAAGGCATTCCGGATAGGAGCCGTGATTAGGGACCTAAAACCCCATGGTATTTATGTCTGTTTGCTTCTTCTTTTAACGGCCTCGTTTTTAACCCCTTATTTGTCAGAGGCCAATCAATGCCAGCAATGTATTACATACCCTTGTTGGAAATTCTTCATACATAGTATGTACTGTTTACGACCTTTTTGTTTATCATCCCAATGGCCCCTATCAACATGACTGAAATCAAATCTGTTGAAGAAAAAAAAAAAAAAACCACTTCACTATGCAGCGTCGTTCTCCTTATTCCTACTGTCTTGCATATATGTAGCTTGTATGTACAAGTATGTACATACATACATACTAGCATTGCATATTTAGTTCTGGTGCATATGTACTACATCAAGTTTACGGCTATGCTCACCATTCTGGATTCAGGTCCACATGCCAATGCAGATGCAATGCAGTTTGTGGCTTACAAGTACCTAAATTTGACTTGAGGTAGCATTTATCGGTACATAACTTTTTAATCATCACCAAAAATAATGCCGTAACAATTCGTTTTTGTTTCTAGATTTGTCTATTATACCCGCCACCTCGCAACTGTCCTGCACCAAGTCCTACGTAGCGCGCCGCCTCTGCATTCTGAACTCTTATACTATCCTATCCAAGATGAGTGTGGATATCATGCTGGCATATTTATGCACATCGCCATGTATCCGCTGTGAAGCTGTCCGTTATGAAGCATTTAATGTTCTTTCTCCAGATATCCCATGCCTTAGGCGTCTGTCTGCAACTATATACGATCTTGTGGGATTCATAAATATCCATTCGAGGGTATACCTGCTATGCCTAACTTCTCAACGTGTCTTAGAAGATCAATAATATTCAACATTAAACACATACTTAGGCTTGATCGTGTTTACAAAAGCATGCCATCAACATTAGCGCAATGTCTAACACAGGAGATATGTAACTCTGAATACAGATATCTTGCATTGATCAGTTGGAGTACGTACTCGCGATGAGTTGTTCATGGCTGCACGAGACACCTGAGTGCCCCAATATAGAAGGCCGATACGGAAATACCAAGCCTCGATAGCTAGTAGAGAGTCAGAAGATCCGCTAACTTTGTTCACTTATCAATAACTGTAGACGAACGTCCCAAGACATTAAATAACAAAGCTCCACCGACTGCATTCCCTATAATGCAGCTGTGCCCCGCCGTTTGATGGACGTTGTCTTCCTACTTTGCACATGTCTCTTAATGATCTCAGCTGGAAATCAGGTTTACTAGCATGCATTTGTGTAGCGTACTAAAGCCATATTGAGAGGTGGCCAAGACAACAATTATGCCGTTACTTTTTGTATTAAGCTCAATACCTTAGTTTCAAGTCATATACGTATTGACTTCCTATGGCCACGGTGTCCCTTTTTATCATCCAACTACTTCCTCAATATGCCTAACTGGCATGAAAATCAATTGTATATTGTGCAGTATTCAAAACTTTATTTAGCTTCTTGCTGATTAATTGTTCTCTGTTAGGGTTACACAGACCCTACATATCCTTTCTGGAGTTCCAGAAAACCCTGATCAGATATGGTAACAGCTACAACTCCACTCTCAACGTCGCCCGTTTCCGAAAATTTTTCAGTACCGGAATATCTTAACGCAATGTGCAAAAGTTTGAGGCTAGATTCCAGCAGACATTCGTCCATTGGGTATGAATGCATTAGTATAATAGTGGATGTTAAGAGTGCTTCACTGGAGAGGGAGAGAAGTCGTCAGTGCCTCAACAAAAACGACAGTTTAAGTGGAGAAACCCTTAGACGTGGCTTGCTATGATTCTCGATTCTGACGGTACTTGTGGCCAAAGGTGGCGTTTAGTATTGAGGATGCGAGGGAGACAGAAGAAAGCATGCATTCAGCTCATTTCAACACAGAGAAAGAAATTCACAATACTAAACATTAAGATAATATGTAGGCATAAAATATACTTCATTGCATTATGAATCGGTGTGCATTTACTTACATGCATATATACATAGGCAGTACACATGTACTTACATATCTAGGTACAACATGAAAAGGATACCCATTGAGATTAGTGTCTGACATTCGGAGCTTTCTGTGCTTGATTCCTTCCATCTTGAAAGAAATGACACAAAACGCCACCTTTCGCATATCGGCGGATTTCAGACTCCACGATTCTCCACATCGCCGTATGATTCGTCCCTGACTTTATATCATATTTGTAACTCCCTTTATCACATTCTTTTATCTAGCATTTCTGATATATGGCCGTGGTTCGTCATAGCATACCAACAAACCAGAAGCAGAACCAGCAGGCCTAAACTGCCAACTTGGCGAGTCGAATCGAGTCGAGACGAAGATTTTTGTTTGGCTGGCTCTCTCGCCTAAGAGGGCCGGACGAGTGAGATGGACGTCAGGCGAGGTTAGACACGAGACAAAAAAAGACTCCATAAATAATGCAAAGACAATAATAAACACAGCCAACCTAGCAAATCCCGAAATCACTTGTTGTCATCGTTTGCATGTTTCTTTTCTCCCGATGATCTGCTGTCTTTGGTACCCGTCGGTGCCATTTTATGCCGGCCGGGGGGCATCTCGCCTAGCTTGTTTTCCAGGCAATTTCATTTGACGAATGCGTGCAGCCGAATCTTGTGTCGATTCCCACGTAATTATGGACAACACTGAATAACAACAAACCAAAAACCAACATGGACAGCATTAAGCGACAAGAGGAGACGAAAGAAACTAAAAGAAATTTGGCCAGTGGTTGACAGGCCATCAATAACCTGACAAGAGCAGCATTTTCTTCTGGAGAGGGTATAGTAAATTAAAAGTGATTAAACAAATATTGGGAAAATACAGCAAAAACATGGCATTGACCCCTCTTTTTGAACAGCATCATAAATGTGATGATGTGTTTTATTTGTCTAGTAATGTGACCAGTTTTGAACAAGTCAGAAAGGTGGGTTGAGCAGTTGAGCTCTGATATTATGTAGTTTATATGCCATGTATTGTTATTTCTGGGTGTTATGCTGGCCATACAAGTTGCCGAGTCAAATTGTGAGCGTTTACTTTTGGATCCCTGAAGCTGTAAGCTTTATGCGTGACTTTATTGTTGTTTTCTATTTCCTAGCAGCGCACTTTGAGTATACCTCAAAAGTTGCACGTCTGGCATTCCACTCGGAGCTAGCACGGAAGGCATAAATCCTGACACATAGCACACAAAGCTCAGATCCGAGCATGTGCCGCGTCTTGTCTGCACTCTCCATTCCAATTTTCATGGTTTGATAAGCAACATTGGCGAGCCCTGTTGATATTCCGTCTGTTATGAGATGCTCTAGCCCGATTTACCAGGCAATCGCACAATTGTGGCGCCGATCGAGGGATGTCAAGGGACCAACCTGGAAATGCATGTTTCACACTCAGAAGAAGGTAACCAGAAATACAGATATGCTAGAATAGAGAAAAGCTAGACTGGTATAAATTTAGTTATTGGTTAAGTGACCACGCGAGACGCGCACTGGGGAAACGGACCGTCGATACGGACAGCGCGTATAACGGCGTCATTGCTGCAGCATTGACATGGCTGTATATGAAGCCAACAGGCAAAGCGATGCTGGCGGCAGGATTAAAAGAAGTATTGCGTTGTACAGGCAAGCTGCTCCTACTACTAGTACCCTGCTAACTGACATTAAATCTGACAACGACTATTCGATAGTGGCAGACTAGAAATTAGGTTCCTAGCTTTGCCACCGTCGATGCAGTCTAATCCAAATAGCCTAGGGGACTACAAGATGTCGCGTATGCATGACATGATGTGTTTATTACCAGTCACATAACTATATATTCCTGACTCTAGGCTCTACTCATGGTACTGGACAGATATAACCTATCCCTGCTTTTGGAGCGACGACGAGTGTTGATCAGCCAGTACTTTTACATATGAGCAGCCTATCACAGTGGTCGAAAGAACGTAACGAGCTATCCTAGCGCCACTAGAATAGAACCTGGCCGTTGTAGCAGCTGTGATGGTTTCTGCACCAAGAAAGGCATTTAGCCACTTGTGCAACACGCTTAGATACATAAAAAACGGGCTATGGCATACAATTCCTGAGGGTTGATCCTGCATATTTGTGCATTACTTATACTATGTACTTATGTAAGCCAAACATATAGTACAGACCTCTGACTAAAACACAACACCACGCTTATCAATGTGTCAGTTTTGTACATGTATGTTCCCCTGAAAGTTTTCAAGGTCTTTATTAGTTTGACAAGTGCCACGCGCCACATGTGTGCCAGTACGATATAAATTACTATGCATGGTCTTTGTATACATCAACCCTCGACTGGACATGTCTTGGATATACCGGAGATATTTCACAGTTGTACGCACAGAATGTTACAGCCGCACCGGTGAGAGCCAGACAGTGACTGATGCAGACAACCGCGTTGTGCGTTTCCTCTTCTTTCTGCGCGGAAATGTGCGCGCCCTGTGTCTTTTTCTGTTGTTATTATTGGGTGTTTGTCGGGACAAAACAATGCCATACCCGTTTGCTCAGTGCCGTGCTAATTTTGACAAACCCTAGAAAGAGAATCATGTCGTGCTTTCACAACTTCTTTGAGAGATTGAAAAGTCAAGAGTGTCCCATACCTGCCACTTAATTCTCTACCGACCCGAATACTGGTACCGTCTGCACGTACCCACAACGGCCGTTCGCCACATCATGTTTCAAAGCGTTTCTGGCTCTGGGTGGTGGCCTTGCAACAAGAAAACATCAACCACGTTTAGCGGCGTCTGGGCTTAACAAGGCTGCCCTGAAGGGCTTGCAGTGCAACTGAACTGCTACCATGGAAGACTTTTTGATCGGTATGCAGGACTGAAGTAAGGCGGCACATCGGATGCATGCAGACAGGTATGGATCGGGGTTTGTTGGCGTGCGTGCATTAACTGAATGCACACGCATTTTCATTTGTTTCAAAGCTATAGAAACCTGTGTTAGACCGGCACCTATAAGTACTTGGGTGGTTAGGATGGAGATTTTACTGTGGTTTTCCGCACCCAGATCAACTCAACTACATTCTTTGCTGGGTTAACGCTTCACTGCTAAAATGGGCTCGGTGCTGCTCACCGGAAGAGGGCCCGCCATTAAGTCGGCAAACAAAGAAGATAATCTCCTGGTAAAGCCGGGTGCGCATTGAACCTCAAGCCAGATTGTAAAATAGCGGCATTTGATGTATTGTAAATATTGTTTCTACCAGGTAATTCTCTAGAGATACATTGTTCAGCACTATTACGGGGAGCCTGTGAAGTGGTTTAGTTAACGCTCCATAGCCTACGACGCAGAAACACAAGTTGAGACTCTAGAAATCTCACCTGCGGTGTTTTGTTTCGTTGAGTTCTCGTTGCCCATTGCCGATTTGCCATGGGCTTTCTTTTGTTACATCCGCTTACGTATACCAAGGAATAAGCCGTCCCTTGTATCCCAGTTGACTTCCGTCTTTCCATTGACCAAAACAAACCCTAATTCATGGGTGAATGTTCCGTTTGTTTTACCTCAGCCGCCCCTCTCAGGCCGAAGCCGGAATATTTCATTTTCTTTCATTTATCACCCTTGAAGATATTCTTCATTTACTCATGGAAAAAGAGGTTTCATAGATAAGATGCGGCTCTCTCTCGCATTGTCTCCGTAAGAAATTAAGGTAGTGTAACACAAAGCAGTTTTTTTTTGTTTCCACAGTCAGACCACTGCCGTGTTACACAATATATACACACACAAACAAAGCACACACGCATCTGAAATTTAACCTTGCAAATATTCTGCCAATGCTACTACACTATGCACCCGCCTTCTCATCTTTTTTTTATCGCCGAGCGAGGAACTGAATTGCCCCAGCCATTGTCTTATCTTCTGCACAACACTAACAGCCAGCCGACCGGAGACAACAGGGTACGACATGATGTGTTTGCTCTGTCAATGTATGTATGTATATTCTCTCAGTCTCATTGCATTTCAATATCGACTGGTTGGGCCTCTGCGTTTGACATTGTTCTTGCTTTAGCGTGGATTGAACAACGTGTATAAATAGCGTGAATAACACACATCGACTGTGGTGTGCTGAAACCAAGGTAGAAGCACAATAAAAGGCATTCAGAATGAAGATTATATCGGTCGCAAAAGAGCAAGAGACCAAAAAAAAAAAGAGAATAAAATGGGTTAGAGACGCTATCATGCGTCTCTTTGCCAGCATGCGAAATCTAGGCTGCCTATAGATTCCAACATGGTGCGCTTGTATGGACGTGTGTTCAACACTAGCTTTTGTTTAACCCCCCCTCATCTAAGCCACAACTATGTACTGCCTCAACATTGCGCAGCTCACCAAATCCACAGACGACGCAAGTGTCCTGTTTTACCAAGCCTTACATGCGACGAATCTGCTGCTCGTTGGTGAACTTCTCAAAGCCCTCGCCGCTGGCGAAGTGCGACCACCATTCAAATAGCATGGACTCGCAGATGAGCTTGAACCAAGGTGTGAACTTGAGGTCGGGCTGGGCAAACAGCTCGCGCAGCTTCTCGGGCGTGACGTACTGGGTGTCGCGGGCTTCGTTGGGGTTGACGTCAAGATCGACCTTGGCGCGGATGAAGAGAATGTAGTCAACTAATCGCAATGGTTAGTACTGGAGTGTCTGGCTGCAGTCGGCCCAAAGGCAGATAGATACTCACTTTCGTGCTCACCCCACTTTCCGTCGCTAGGGGCCTTGTAGTGGATGCGAGTCAGAAAGTGAAAGTCCTCCAGAGGAACTTGCTCCTTCTTGATGCCCAGCTCGTGCTCCAGCTTGCGCTGCGCCGCTCTCTTGACACCCATAATAGAGTCGGGAAGGTTGGAGCCAGTCTCGCCGGGGACACCCAGAGGGTGTGAGCAGCACGTGTTGGTCCACATGTCGGGGAATGTGATCTTTTCGGTGGCGCGCTGCTGCAGCAGCAGGCGGTTGTCTTCGTCAAAGAGGAAGACCGAAAAGGCGCGATGCAGCAGGCCCTTGTCGATGTTGGTCATGAGGTGGCCTATGAAACAGAGAAAGATGGATGCGTTAGCTAGAGAACATTGACTGCAGGATTGAGCGGCGGAGCCGGGGTCGTCGATTTGACAGGTGCCGTGGCCGGATCTACCCGCTGGCAGATGCGCCTGGCACATGCCAAACAAATGACAGGGGGAGCGCGGGGCAGAAAAACAAAAACGCGACAACGGAGCGGACACGCACAAAGCTTCTTGCTGGCATTGCCAATAGGATAGTCGTTCTCGTCCAGAACAATGCACATTTCCTCCATCAGACGAATCTGCTCCTCATCGTGGCCGTCGAGAGCGTCCGAGGTGGTGTCGATATCGGGAAACATGCTTAGAATGTTCTCGGCAGTGATTGAAACACTGCCGACGGTGGACGTGGTTGTGGTAGTCGTAGACATGGTCGCGTAAAGTCGTAAAGTTGAGGGAAACAAAGGTCGTATGTTGGGGAACCAAGGTTGAGGCTTATCAGTTCTGATAAAGCGCCACTATGTATGTACGTATCGCGATATGCGAGGCTTGAGGAGGGAAGAAGAAGAAATGAGAGAATGAGAGGAAGAAAGAGAAAAAGGGGGCCCCAGTTAATTGGGATTCAGTAGGCTTTTGAAGGCACGAAAGCGACGACGGTCTTTCGGGCGATTTTCCAGGCTGGCAGCGCAAAAAGAATGAGATTGATTGAAGGAAATACAGACAAGAACTTGCAGAGGTCAGCAAGACGTGAATGTGATGACAAGCAAGGGCTTTTGGGGTTGTTGAGCTCCAGATCACCATTTTGTTCGAGCTGTGCCAAAATCATGGAACAAAGAAAGGCAAGGCTAAGTACCTGTACATACTACTTGTAGTAAAGTACGTAGTACATACTTGTACATAGTAACTTTCTTTGTTGTCAAACCGCAGGTGAAATCACGGCCAATCATTTTTTTGCTTGTGATAATGATAAGCGACAGGGCATAATGTGGAGACACTCGGCGGTTCAGTGGTGTATGATCATTTTTGGTCTATAGAAGCCAAGACGTCAATGTATGTACAGTACAAGTATGTGTATGTGTGTACTTGTGTGTACATATGTGCAAGTATATTGTATATAACAAAATGAATAAAACTAAATGATATGCTCGAAAAAATGTCGGTTTTGTGACGGAGGTGATGTGCTCTTTAAGAACCTTGGTCTAGATACTCCCAGGATCATGATCAAGTCACATTTATACAATACTGGTATAGTGCAGCTTCGATAGCGTAGCATCAGATACACAGGTTTGCCCGCCTCGGCATCACAGACAATTGTCCGTTTGAGGGAATAAAACTACAAACATTGCATTTGGCTGATTAACAATGTCTGGCTCTATCAGAGTAACACAAGTATGTAATCCTTATTTAAGATAAGAAAGACAGACCATGTACATAGTATGTACGTACATACATATTTCGCAACTCGGGTTGGGGTTGGAATCTGTGCACCCATCCAACTCTTATAAGTCCTGGCTTCTCATAGGTCCATGGACTTGGTAGCGATCCAATAGCCGTTGCAGCCCGGCCAAGGTGGCATGCATGATGTGAGAAGTATTGCTTTTTCTCAGTGATTCATTTGTTAATACATGTATATGTATAGAGGTGCATAGTGGTTGCAAGCTCTTCACTGTCGACTTGACTGGGGGTTAGTGGGTAAAAGCGAAACACATATGTACTTGTATGTACGCACATATGCACGTACTGTGCATATGTGCAATGATTATAGAGTATGATTTGTAGCTGTACTCATGTTGTGTACATACATAGCATGTTATGATATTAGACGCTCGTGACCAATGCGCGATGAACCAAGAGAGGTTAAATTTACTAGCGATAACCCGCGGTGGAGATTAATGGTTGATTGCAGAGGTTATCGGCCATTGTAGTAGTTGTTACTTAATAGAAGTAAATCACAACAATGATCATGACACAGTATAAGTCATGATACAGCACATTGTGCTCACGAGATGCAAATAAAAGTAAACGCAAGGGACTAAGCATACAGCATACAAGAGTAAGTCACGAAAAGCCCGAAAGCAAGAGGCTGGGTTAAGTTTCAACCGGGGTCACGGTGGTGTATCTGAGCTCATTGCATATGTATGTATGCAGTCACAAGTGGATAATGTCCAGGTATAAGTTTGAGCTTGTCCGGTGGCTTCTTTCAAACGGCCCAACATCGAAATATAAAGAGAAGACGTTCTTTGTTATGTCTAGAGCGATGCATTCACAGGTTCGACAGTCGCTATACATACTTGAATGGGCCTGTATCAGAGGAAGCGGGGCCTGTCATCAGCCAAGGAACAGATGCTGGTAAAAGGGCGCGGGCGGAATTTATATGTATGTTACATTTAATGACTTGCTTCTTATTTCAGCAAAATATACGAGTTTGTTCGTGTGATATATGCCTTTCTCTACAAAGAGGAAGCAAAAAGAAAAGACGGAAACTTGCATGACGAAAGCAGCGGCCCGGTCAATTCATCATAGGGTCACAAAAGTGAGATTGACTTGGTATATTGCAACGACGGCCAATAAGCGAACTTGCAAATAAGTATGTACATGCATACTATGCAACATACTATGTACTACTCAAAACATCGTCACTGACACACACTATTCATACATGTATCCCTCCGCACAGAGCAGCCCAGTGATACGCCTACTTCTTAATCTAATGTCCTTCCATGATATTATTTACAGCAAAAGTGCTGTCACTGTAGCAAAAAGGTAATACAACTTGACGTTGCCCACCACACCAAAAGCCAATATGCACTTCTTGGTCCATCGTTTTCTGCGAGAGGCTTTTCAATATGAATCTTTTCTGGACTTAACGAACTCAATCAGCTTACACCGGGTTCTATGGACATACACAGACACAGTTTATTACTAAGTAGTAGTGGCCTGTATGTTCGCCAAGCAACCAACTTCGTAACTCACATTATACATAGAAGTTTCATAATCCCTTCGATTTCTTTGTGCAATTCCAAATGCCTGGTAAATACAGCGCTATTGGACACATACACATACTATGCTCTTTTCTTCCTAGGCCGGTTTTTTTTTTTTTTTTTTGATTTTTTTTGATAGTGCTTAAATGCCTCGAAGAACAAGCCCCCAAGTAGTTAAAGCGGCCGCTTCTACCAAAGGATTCATGTTACGTTTTAATGTCACTTAACCATTTTCTGTTATTTTACAACTCTGACATTAGTAAATCTTGGCTGAGTTTAATTCTCATTTTTATTTTTCCTCTCGGTCATCGTCGCCCGTTTTTGCTGTGAATATAATTCGTGTGCGTGACTTTGCTTTTATACTTTTTCTTCTTCCTTCTCTTCCACTATTCTTATTCTTCCTTCTCGTCCCACACACATTGAAGCTTTGTCGTATCCTGCTTTATACCTTCTCGTACATCACCATACGCTATTCCTCGCCATTCTTATTTCTCATTTCCACCTTCAAAAAATTTTCACCACAGACAATCGTTCGCCTCTGTACACAGCTCCTGCTCCATCCTACAGTCACCCAACTATGCCCTACAAGCCTGAGCTCATCGTGGCCAGCGATCTGCAGGCATGCACCCACTCGCCCCCTCCCTCTCCCCGTCCCGACGACCCCGGCCACCCCATGTACCGCCGCCCCAGCGGCATTGCCTACGGCGCTGAACGCCCTTCTCTCTTGCCCATACCAGAGGTTGGCGGCGACCCTGCCCTGTCGCGCAGCGAGCGCGCCCAGTCCCGCGCCGCAGAGGCGTCCATGTTGCGAGATAACCACCTACTCCCGCCAAAACACGGGGCTGTGACAAAGGGCCGTCTGCGCCGTCTTTATGATGCCGTATTTAGCACAAAAGTGCGAGACGGCCGCAAGTATGAGCCGGTAGCAGCCCGGCGTAGAGCCGATGAGACTACCGGGTTGTTGGCGGGAACTACGGGTAGCAGCTTGTATGGTGCGGGAGAGAGCGCGGTGGCAGACGACGATGAGGATTTGGCTGGGGCAGACACTGGGTCGACGTCGCCAGACATTGAGGGAATTGGAGAGCAGTGGGAAGCAGCTGTGCAGGCAGGAAGTCTACAGAGCACATGGCAGCGTGAGACCAAGACGGTACTCAGGTACTCGCTGCCTCTGACGGGAACATTTCTGCTGCAATACTCCATCAACGTGGCCAGCGTCTTTGCTGTCGGCCGTCTGGGCAAGGAGGAACTTGGTGCTGTCAGCATCGCCAATATGACGGCAGTCATCTCGTGCTACTCCATCTTCATTGGCCTTTCTACATCTCTGGATACTCTGTGCGCCCAGGCCTTTGGTTCTGGCCACAAGCACCTGGTAGGCCTGCAGTTCCAGCGCATGGCGTATTTCCTGCTGCTTCTCTTTATCCCAATTGCCCTGTTCTGGTGGAATGCCCACCACGCTCTCCAATACGTTGTGCCCGAGAAAGAAACAGCTGCCCTGGCCGGGACATATCTCCGCATCTTGATCCTCGGCGGCCCTGCAGCAGCCATCTGGGAAGCCGGCAAGCGCTTTGTGCAGAGTCAGGGCATCTTCCACGCCACCACGTACATCCTAATGATTGCCGCGCCCGTCAACATCACGTGCAACTACTTCTTCGTATGGCATCTTGGCTGGGGCTTTGTGGGCGCGCCGATCGCCATCGTCATCACGCAAAACATGCTGCCGCTGCTGCTCTTCCTGTACGTGTACTTTATCGACGGCCGGCAGTGCTGGGGCGGATTCTCGTGGCGCGCCCTGGACAACTGGGTGCCAATGATCAAGCTGGCGATTCCCGGGCTGATTATGCTGGAGGCCGAGTATGTCGCCTTTGAGATCCTTGTGTTTGCCGCCACGCAGTTTGGCCCGTACGATCTCGCGGCTCAGGGTGTCATGGCCACGCTAACCTCAACCACGTACCAAATTCCCTTTTCCATCTCGGTTGCCGGCTCAATGCGCGTGGCGAACTTGATTGGAGCTAAGCTCATCCAGCCCGCCCGTATGGCTGCCAAGGTGACTATTGCTGTGGAGTGCTTTGTTGCTCTGCTCAACTTTGCGGTGCTGATGGGATTCCGCCACAGCATTGCGTACTTGCTTACGCAGGATGAAAAGGTTGTTGAGATATCGGCAGCTGTAATGCCAGTTCTGGCTACGATGCAGTTGGCTGATGCAATGGCTGCTGGTGCCCACGGTCTGTTGCGTGGAATTGGACAGCAGCATATTGGCAGCTACACAAACTTAATCGCGTACTACGCCATTGGTCTTCCTATTTCCTTCTTTACCGCTTTCGGACTGGGCTGGAAGCTTTATGGAATGTGGTTTGGCGTGTCTATCGGCCTTGTCTTGTAAGTGCATTTGTTCTTCCTCGTGTGTGTGTGAGAGTGAGAGGGAGAGAGTTAACCCTGCTGACGCTTATCTTAGGGTTGCTGTTGTCGAGTACGCTTATCTATTTAGCAGTGACTGGGAACGGGCAGCCAACGAAGCTGAGTCGCGCAACAATGCCGGGTAATGAATGACGTGTAATGTTTCAACAAAACAGAGTCTGTGGGCACGTTTTGCCTCCTCGGCACTCTGATGCCCATACGAACACAAAAGTAGTACCTACTGTACATATAGTATATAGAAGAAGTCATTTTTTTAATTTCTTCTGGCAATTCCTTATGCAAGTCTTACATCTTATCGCAGAAGCCTTCCTGCGCAAGTCGTCAGCTCACCCAAAAGCCATTCACCTGGCCATACGGCAGTTTGCCTCTTGACTTTAGTCGTCCAGGAATCTCGAGACTATTTGCCCCGGCGTGGTACCACCGTCAAAGACAGCCAAACCATAAGCTCTGTGCACTTGTGGGAAGCGGGTTGTGTTTCTTTGTCGGATAAAAGTCATCACTCCACAAATACGCTCACTGCCCTTTACGTGTACAGTCGAACACACACAAATGCGACTCAATGGCCAGATTCGCATCAAACAGTCCAGAACACAAGACTTATTCCCGGTGAAAAGACCCGTCAGCTTGGCTATGGTGGGGTGTATATAAAAGTAGCCGTCTGTCCCCCAGAGGTGCAAAGTATTCTTCATTTTCTCCTCTGCTGCATTCAAGATTCAAGCTTCTTTTGTTCTGATCACTACACATACAATCATAACCAGAAACATTCATACGTCTGTTTTCTCTATCCACTGCAAACATAAAAAATAAAAAATGACCGACCATCGCCACAAATCGCCGCCCTCCGAGTGGCACCCATCATTCCACACCATGGCCCAAGTCGCCCTCGCCATCCAACACACCAAATCATGGAAACCGCGCTCCCCGTCCCCAGCACCCGTGTCTTCTTCTCCGTCCTCGTCCACTAGCACGTCGCCCATCGTCTCGCAGGGCCCGTTTTCGCCACACAACACTGCCGCCGCACGCCGCTACTCGTGGACGACAGAGGACCGGAAACACGCATGCCAGATGCACGGCGTCGCGGGCAAGGGCGAGTGTCCCGGATTCACGGAGCATTTCACTGGAGAAAAGCACAAGAAACACGAGGAAAAACTTGAGCACGGACAACGAGACAAATAGTTTCCAAGTCTCATCATCTCCAAGTTCGTGTACCTCCTCATCCTTGGTGTTTTGCTTCAATGCAGTCTCCTGTTCGCTTCCCCAGATTTCGGAAGAATAACCCCATTTCTACTTAAACTTCTCCAATCCTGTTGTCTCTATTTCAACTTCGGGGAGAATCTGTCTTATCGTGCACCAGTTGTCCGGCCATTGACTAAAAAAGTGGCCTGATCGTTTCATGCTTGCTTTATCGTTGACGACAAAATTACAAACTTTACATCATTCCAGCTTGCTGTATTTTTCATTTTGCTAAAGAGGCCTTTTCGAGTTCAAGATGTGTGTGAATTTCAAACGCTATCATAAGACCGTAAATAAATCAAGTACAAAAATAAAAGGTAGAATACAGTAGTGGTAAAAGCACAAAATCCTCCATGTGACTAGCCCCAGTCAATAATGTTGGGCTGACTGTGTAATCGCCTAAGAAGACTGTAAAGTGGCGAAAATGATATGCAAGACATGATGAAAAATAAAACAAAGGGGAGAAAGAATACTGAGGGTATACAAAAATAAGGAAAGTGTGAGAGACTGAAGGAAAAGGAAAAACAATAAACAGAAAAACGTAAAAAGTCGGTAAACCCTCATTGGGCTGCAACACCTTGAGACTCAGCCGCTCTGGAGCGACCAAGCTGCTCGCCCACCTTGAGAATCGCATAGCCCGCAACGCTATAAACCAGCGCCTTCCTGACTATCAACCACGTAGAGTTCCATTTGCCATGGCTGTTTTGACGCTCTAGCATTGATACAAAGTCTGCTTCGTTTTTCGACATCGGCTTGATGGGGACTGCTGGCGGCGGCTGCACCGAAACGCCGCCCATAACGTTCAGTGTGTAGTCTGGGCGGATATCCAGAACCAAGGCATCACGGTCGATGGGATGCAGCTGGGGGATAGGCGATTGGTTGTCTCTGACTTTGTGGAACACCAAAACGTTGCCGTTGCTTGCGACAATCTCAAAGCCTTGGTCGCGCATATTCTCAAAGAACGGCAGGAATTTAGCCGGGTGAGCCAGCTTCAAAAGGGCTTCGGTCGGTGACATGGTCTTGTGGCTTTCCGGGGTCTGGGTCTTTGTTTCGGCAACACTCATCTTATCCGCAGCATCGTCATACACAAAAACGCGAAAGGTTTCCTTGAGTTCCTTGACGGTATCCACAAACGTAGACCGAGGCTTAGTAGAGCCAAAGTGCCGCACATGTGTCAAGCCTGCAGTTGCCGTACCAATCTCGTCAGAGTAGCTGGTTTGAAGCCCTTGGGGAATGAACGAGTATGGATCCGCGTCTAATTGGGCCAGATTCCAGGTATTGCAGTGTGCAGAGAGAGTTCGACTTTTACTAGGGAGCAGTGCACTAGCTACAGAGGGTTTGGAGTCAGTAATCTGGAACCTGGAAGGACGATAGTGCAGTGACGTTTGTGAGTTCATGGAATTGTGCTTGGTAGAAGAGGGAGCATACTTGGAATCGGTGGGCTTGCCATCAGGCTCCTGGTAGAAAACGGGTCCGTAGTTGTCAAGGTCCTTGTAGGTTTTAGACCGTTCCTCCTTGGTCATCTCGAGCTTTCCATTAGGTTCGTTGAACTCGTGTGGGCTGCTGTATTGGTGAAGATCGTTGTACTTCTTCGAAGCCTCTTCGGCACTCATGGCGGGCTGACCGTTGGGCTCGAGGTGTTCCACCGGGCCATAACGATGTAAGTCCGTGTAGTTCTTGGAAAGCTCTTCGGCCGAGGGAGGGGCTTGGCCGTGGGGTTCATTATGGCGGACAGGCCCATTGTAAAGGTGAAGGTCCTTGTAAAACTTGGACTTTTCTTCGGTGCTCAAAGGGCGTTCACCATTGGGCTCATTCCACTTGACGGGTCCGTAAATACCAAGGTCGGTGTACTCTTTAGACTTGTCCTCAGCCGGAACTCTGACGTGGTTGGCCATGATCTTGTCGATGGGATTCGCGACAGGTGTCGCCTCGCCCACGACAGCTTGAGGCATCTCATGATGAACATGATCCACATTGTACTTGTGAATGTCCTCGTACTTGGGGATAGTGGTGTCTTCGGGGAGGGCATCGACATGAGAGGGCCCGTAGAGGTGCAAGTCATTGTACTTGGGAAACGACTCAGCAGCACTCTTGACAGGGCCACCAATAGGACTCTGATACCGGTCAAGGTCGTCGTACTTGGGGCCAGCCTTAACTTTAGAGTGGGTAGCGTCGAACTTCTTGGGGCGGTACAAGTGGAGATCATCGTACTCGGAAACAGACTCCCTCCGGGGCTCATTGTGCATATAAGGCCCGTACTTATCAAGGTCGGCATAAACCTGGGGGTCTGATGAACCAAGAGCCTTCTTGCCAATGCCAGCAAAGTGAGCAGACTGGGTGTGCATGTGACGACGAGCCCCGGCCATTTGTGACAAGGCAGACGAGCTCTGGCTGGTCAGAAAGCACATGCGAGAGGAGGACTTGAGGAGGTCGGAGGTGCTGGGGCTCTGTTGTACCGGCGTTTGCCACAAGTGACCAAGGTCTACTGATGATGAAGATGCGCTGTTGAGGTCAAAGTGGACACTCTCGGAGCTAGCTCTCCACCGCGCCACCTTTTCTGCCTGCGGGGCATTTGTAGCACCCCAGTAGTGTGCAGCAATCTGACGGCAAGCGGTGCGAGCGTCACTGTTGACTGGCAAGTGCATATGTTCTAGAGAGTGGCTCAGGTTCTGGTCAGCGTAGGACGAGAAATCATCCTCGACTGCAGAATCGGCGCGGTGATGGCGGGCTCGTGTAGCCAAAGACCGTGTGAAGGCGATGGGGGCAATGACAGCAGCTGAGGCTGGCAATGATTGGCGGCGGACAACCGACCGAGGAACTGAAGATAGCATGATGGAGATAGATGGGATAGGGCTGAGGGAAAGGTGGACGAAAGCGGTATTAGGAAGGCTAGGCACGCTACGTAGTGGCCAATTTGTTACAGGCAGAATAACAGCGGGAGCATTCACGAGAAAGCGTAGATGAAGACTAGAATTGTATAAAGATTGAAGAAGCAGATTAAATTTCCTAGATGGGAAAAGGGGGGGGAAATACAAGAAAACGGGGAGACGAAGAGAAAAGGAAGATTTGAAGTGGAAGAAAGAATGGAAATAAGAAAAAAGAAAAAAAGGAAAGCGCGGAATCTTAAACGAGTTAAAAAGAACCCAGAATAAAGAGTACTTGCGACTTTTGCTTCAAGAAAGTCGTGAAGGAAGGGGCAAATCAGGTTATGATTGGCTGAAACGAGCTGGAGGGCCCAGGAACAAGTATGTACATATGTACTCTATAAGTACCGTACATACATATATATATGTATACTGGTATGTACATATGTATGTAGTAGTTGCGGGCATGAAAATGATGTAAACGGCGTAGGATCCTTCGCTCAAAAACGTATGTACTTACCCCAGAAAACTCGCTCACTATGGGGGCTTTTGTGAAAGGCGCGATATCAGTAGTTTCAGAAGAGTTTGCATTTTCTTGAGCCTTTGTTTTCTGGCGACTGACTGCTGATAAGGCGATTTATTTTTGGTTGTGAGAAGCTTTCTCGTTGCTTTTTTGACACACCCTGAAAACGCCGATTCATCGCACCGTACGTGCACTGTGACACACTGTGTGTACATGAGACCAGGGGATCCAAACAGATCAGCAGCCAAGTAAACTTGTATCTGTACATACATACATTTTGTTGGAACATACGTATGGTACGTATGTATATACGTATGTATACATACATATTAAAGCATATCTGCAACTCCGATGCTACACAACACCCGCATTTTACGCCAAAGGATTGTGACGCTACTCCAGTTCTCCAAATGAATCGGCATCTTGGCTGAATCGAACGACCGCTCAACTATGTACTCTGTACCATACTTGTAGATCGTGCCGTTTAAATGACAGTATTCGACACTGTAGCATCCAGGTCGCCAGGTTTAAACTGCTTTAAGCACCCATATGTTTCGTATGCTCAACTGTCAAGCATATGTATACGTATACTAGAGCCCTTTTGATCTGACTTTCTGGTAAACTTCTTTACCAGTCTGATAACTCACACGTAGCTTTGAGTGGGTCTCTTGACTTGCATCGCCGCTTCTGCCGCATTTGCGGGGAAGGGGGCGGCACACAAGACTAAGCCCAATCCAGCAGCCGACTCCACTTATAGTGACCTATTAACTTGTTAAAGCACAAGCGCATCCTATGACGACACTAACCTAAGAAAGGGTGCTTAGCAGCTAGGATCGTCGACCTGAACTTGGTTGTTGATTCTCTGTATATATTTACATTTCTTGCCTCGAAGACAATGTTTTTCATTAGTCTACTCGCTTTTTCTCTTTAAGATTTCTTCTATTTTATGTCTTTATTCTTTCCGTAAGTAAATACTATGAAGCTCGTCTTTACCATCCATGAGCTTTGCGCTTTTGCTTCCTTTTGTTGAACTAAATAATGAGACATGACATGAGGCAAAAAGAACCCGTTGCCTGACCTGATTTGTCGCCCTGTACTGTCAACCAATTTTGTTTTGCTGCATATTTTGCGCTATTGCGCCCGAAAAACACCGATCGGCCAATTATATACGTGCGATAACGGTTATCAACAGTCTTGTTCATGCTTGGCGGCCGACAAGATGATATTACGTGTCACGTGCTTCACGTGACAAAGAATCTCATGGAATCTTGACCAAGCCCGTTCATCAAGGCTCTTTACAAGTACTTCTGTATTACAACTTGACATACTGGTAATGTTGCGATAAACGGATATGAGGAAGAATGCGGCTCTGAATGAAACAGGTATCGTTGTGTTCGTGATAGTCATTGCGGCTTGACGTCATGGTTGGCTTGTCAGAATTGCATGTACTGGTATTTTTACCACTCGTTTCCCCAATATGTCACATGTGTATGTATGTATCTAGAAAATGCTTTTCCCAGCTCAAATATCTGACGATCGCCGCAAACGTTCTGTCATTCCAGGCGAGGCCTGGTTAGGGTCTGCATAACCCTAGTCACAATATTTGTTCTTTTTTTCTTACAGCGTAGAAGTACGGAGGGCAACTGGTCAATCCTTGCGGCCGCATAACATCTTTAATCTTTATCTTTTCACAGTAAAAAGTCTTGTCCTAAGCGCTAGAATAATACAGACAGGTCTGGCACTATTATGAGAGAGAGAGAAGATTTTATAGTAAAAGGTCATGTTCTGGTTGATGATGGTTTATACAACGGTTTTCAGTCATGGTATTGGTTGAAGGTTTAAATTTAAAGATGCGCTCGCGAGCAGACTTGATTTAAATCGCAATACTAAGGCTTGCAAAAAGTATCTGAAACATGCCTCCTGCTGTCAGGTGTGGCATATACCACTCCGCCAAAATGGATCCCCTTTGGAATTGATCAAATAGTGCAGTACCAGGTGCTCAGAACAGTAAAGTACGACACCTTCATCTACCGCTGCCTGACAACGCTCTGGCATTGACTGGATAAGTTGTTCTAGATAGTCATCTCCAATACTATCCCAGGTTGTCTTGACTGCAGTACGAAGCGCATCTAAGTTTATCTTCATAGTTCTCTTCAATGAAGTCCTTCATCCGGTTCCAGACAACCTCAATCCAATTGAGGTCAGGAGAGTATGGTGGCCATTCAAGAACTCGAATTCCACGCCTCTACAGCTCAACAGTTTCTGCGGCTTTGTGTGCAGGGGCATTATCTTGCATAAAAACAAGATCACACTGGTGGTTGGGTGGTAGATGATGCCAAATTTTCTGGTTATACAAGCGGATGCTTCCACAAACCAGAGGAATAATGCGTTCTGAGTATTTTGCAGCACTAATAGAGCCCCAATCTTTTTCCCAGAAAAGGCTTGCACCCTTTCCTGTAAGGCCAGAAAAACAACCCCAAAACATCCAACCACCCTTGCGTGGAACACGGGGGATGGCACATGTTGGATCATACTCTTCATCAGGTCGGCGGATGACCCGGCACTTTCTATGAGTACCACTTGTAACCCAAGTTTCATCAGACCATAGAGTAGCCCGCCAGTCATCAACAGTCCAGTGGAGATGTTCTCTTGCAAAAGTGAGCCTTCTTTCAGCAGTTGGTGTACTAACATGAGGCTTCCGGCGGACAGCCTATCTCTTAAAGTTAAAGCCAGCAAGATTAAGAGCACGTTTGATAGTATCTGCAGAATAGGTCCAACAAAGTGCCCATGATAATGCCCTATAAGGAATCTGCCGGGTCTCCTGATAGGAGCAAACTAACTGCTGCTCTTCAACTGGTGTAACTGTTAAAGGGCGACGAGTAGGGCGGCGAGGTGTTGTTGAATTCAGGCATGCATACTTGACTTGACGTAATGTTAGGTGGGGTTCAAGTAGCAATATATTGATAGGTAAATCCTGCCCGTCGAAGTGTCTGAGTTTCGCGGCGCTGTTCATAGATTGTATTGCGTGAGCGCCAGTGTAGAGTTTCAGGATAAAGGGAGTTGTGAGGCTCGTGAGAGTTGAAAGAAGCCGCTGATGATTTAATAATAGCGATGTTTCGTTTATAGAAAAGAAAGGTGTTCGAGACACTATAGAGTATTTGTAGGTACAATGTATAAGATAAGATTTATAATTCATTCACTCTACTTACTTATACTCCATACAATTACAGTACAGAGATTCTATGACCATGAATAAATCATGTGGCCTGGTGGCCGTGCTAATACCGTATTATAAGTCACTTTTCGATTATTATATACCAGTATGTATACGGAGGTCGACTTGTCAATCCTAAAAAATAAACAGTTTAAAGCCAGATTTCGCCAAGTATTTTTCTCTTGAAGGCATACACTTACATAGTGTCATAGACTTACTGTAATAGTCACGTGATGACGATTAAGATATTTAAACAGTTTCAAAATAAAGTATGCAAATCCTGTTTGAACTTTGAATTTTGGCTAGAAGAACGTATTTACTGCTTTCCTTCTATTATCTGGGATTTTTCTGATTTTCTTTTCTGACTTTTTGTTGATTTTTCAACAGTTTATCATGAAAGAGCCACCCACTCCCACTTACACACCTCCTAGTCTTCCCGTACCAGCTGGTAGTACTCCATTAGATCCTCTTCAGCCTCCTCCCTTCCGCTTTCCAAATACAACAACCCCAATCCGCCAATCTGTCAAAACCCTCCATAATATTGGGTGGGGACCCACCCGGATTGCAAGATGGCTACACCTGATGCAGTCAAAAACTCAACTGTTGTTGGAAAGTCAACTTGACAGCTCAAGTGCAGCATATGATTAGCTTTGTTAGTGAATCTTCAGCTCACAAAAATGCCCTACAAAAAACTATCTATAGCTTTGACCTTTGACATATACTAACCACATGCAGAGGATAGCTTAGTTAGAAAGAACTATTAGGGTATATAGTTAGGGTATGGAGTTGAGGTGTGAGTTGCTTTTTAATACTGTATTACAGTTAAAAAGGACGGAGTATTTCACAATTGCTTCCCATGACGTCATTAATTACCTAGACTCAACGCCAAAGCCTCTTTCTAATACACACTGTATTATCCAAAGCTCAGTGATATCTTGCGTGAATGCCATGAAGTTAAAAGTTTACTTTTTAATTCAGTATCTATTTTGGCAACTTGGTATCTGTAACTCCTGAGTAAAGAACTACATGAAGACAAGTAAAAAAAAAGGTCGCAGCAGTCAAAGCACAAAGACTAGTATGTACTTGGTTTGTCTTTTTCGGACTATGAACTACGCCATTTCCTTCCGAGTGATTTAACCCAGAAATGAGGTTCGTAAACACTTACTTTTGTCAGGTTTCTCTAAATAAACTACGCTGTGTAGATGAAAACAGGAAATTAAAAATAAAACTGAAATGAATCTTGGAATTTATTCTCTGCCAATCTATATTGATAGCCAAAACGATCAATATGACGCTCAGGCCTCGCACTGAATATTTTACGGGCATAGCAAGATGAGCAGATATTGGATGTGTTTGTCATGAAGGATGAGTGAGTTAGGATTCAGTCTTTGTCGTGTCAAAATATACTCAAAACTGTTCTGCTTTATATTTCACCTGCAACGATGACGATAACTGGCATTAGGCTTTCCTATTTAACTACATAGTATATGAAATGGGGCATTCCTTGCACAAACTTTGAGACCAGGCCGATTGTGGGACAGACCACAGTGTGCCTTGTGCAACCGCCGTTACAGCATCACCCGCATACACTTGGCGAGTCTAGTTATGATCAGTATTCATATGTACAACTGCGTAATCCACACTTCCATGAGTAAGGAATGATTGGGCAACATACTCGGGTTTATGTACTCATGATATGCTATTAGTAGTATCTGTAGTAAATATAAGACCATAATTTAGGAGCTTCATGCTAGCCCGCTGCACATCAAACTCCGAGTGACCCTCAATGCCGTGGACTGCCATTCAATGTTCAAGATGGTGCATGTACACTACAAGCTGTATTCAGAAATATTCCCCTCTTCCGGTGTAACAGTGACATTCATCAGAAGTGCCGACATAACACTGGAACTCCGGAAAAAAAGAAAGAATAAACATTTACCGCGAACAATCAAGTTGTACGGTTGATAAAGAAGTTATACATGAACCCAAGGCGGAGGCACACTGTCCTTATAGTATATTCGTGTTCAAGTTTATAGCCACCCCTCAGACCAGATACATTCTGTGATAGAAGCTGCAGTGTATCTGTTCATCAGCATTTTGTACGCATTCTCTTCTAAGAAATGTTAGGCTTCTTTTGCAGGTAGCATATCGACACCGGCCTGTTAGATTTAGACTTAACAAGTCTGTAATAAACAGAATACAGTTAATCAGCGCATATTTCAACACTAAAGATTATTGAGAATACAAATGCAATTCGTGTAACCGGCTATATCGTAGTTACACTTGGTTTTATGTGGGAAATCAACAAGAAGGAGATTTGAAAAAATAAAAAATAAAATAAAAACTACAGTCAAGTATAACTTCAAGGTGTTAGTGATGATATGTGTGGACCAGAACCCCGGATCGTTTAATCTATACGTCTCGTGGTAAACATGGATACCATAGCTCATTTGTTGGTCATATCAATATCTCTACACCGATGTTTTTATATAATAGACGAATTCACCGTCGCTGTGGGATTTCCACTGGTACCAGGCAAGTGCCACTTTACCAGCTGCCGTAAAAGATATGATATGTTGCTCTCTTCGATCTTGTCTTGATGGGTCTTTCAGCCTCAAACTGCTGACACCGCTCAACAGCTTTCGATTTAAGGATTTAATGTAATAAGTAAGTCGCGCGTGTCAGTTGAAAAGGAATCACCCTCATGTTCATTTCCAAAGTTGCCCTTACCCAGTCGCTAACAGCAATAGAAAAAATAGCAATATATGTCCTTGTAATTGTTCATCTCAAGCGAAACCCGGTACAGCATAAGACTTTGGGTATGGTATATTTAGGGTTTTGAGGCTCTTATGAACCCTAGCTAAATAATACCCTGTTGGAATTTTGTTGTAGATAATAGATAACCGAAGGGACCAAGATCGGAATGATCAAGTTTCCTGTGTGTAATCACGGGCTGCTTGTTTACTATGCATATTAAATCGACACAGAGCCACTGATTATATGACTTAAAAATCTGCCTCCATATCAGGACTTTTGAAGCCATGACCAACAATCAGATGCCTTCAATATAGGTTGTGATACTTCATCTTGTCAGATAGGGCAGTGCAAGATAAAAGGATTTGCACCTAATAAGTACATATGTATGTACTTAGTGACTAGAGTAAAGGTACTTGCTGTCCCGGTACTTCACTAATTATCACCGTTTGCTGTGTAGAAATCCTGCTCTTACTTTGCGTAGGCATCGATTTAACAGCAGCACTCCCCCTTTGAGCCGTGATCACGAGATCTTACTGCGGCGACTTATGTATGTATAGTTCGATGTTTGCTATACGAATATTTACCCAACAATCCCAAATGCTCACAACTAAGCAAATACATTTTGTCCCATCTCAAAAAAAAA
>CM069899.1:709406-725046 GCA_036034705.1 Thielaviopsis punctulata | reverse complement strand
TGGCGGGATGCAGCTGGCCGCCCGTCATGCAGTGTCTGATACGTGAGGGTGCATGTTGGGCTGCGTACATACATATGTACATACATATGCGCACAAGTATACAGGTATACATAATGTATCATCAACGTGGAAGTATGTATTATCGTGGTAAACCTTAGTACATACACGCACAGCCTGAATTATACCGTGGAGTCAAGCCTGTGGCGTTTCTTTGCCCCTCTTCAGTATCCCTCAGCTGCATGAATATCACGAGACGAATGATGGCGGTTTCGTCTTCAATAGTCGAGAAATAGACTCGGACCAATGATAAAGATTCCCCGAGTTGGCATCACTAAATATATAGTCAACTTATTTCGCCACCACAAGCTTAATCGTATATTGTTTTGATGATATGACTACCACCGTCACTACATCTCAAATACATGTATGTACATATATTTTTTACACACTACAGTAAATATGTAAAAGTATGTACTTCTGTATCACATAACTACGAACTCCATGCTGCAGGAATGGCCCGTTCCCGCGCTTTCTCCAAGCGAAACAGATAACCCGCGATATCATGACAACCTACCCGTCTGCTACCCATTCAAGATATTTTCAGGCACAAAAAAAAGAAGAGGCTCTTTATTTGGCTCATGTATGTATGTACTGTGTATGATACTTGTGCTGACCCCGTATCCGCTCCCAAGGACTGACATGATGGGTGCTAATTGGCCCTTTTTCATACAGCGGCCTTACGCCCAAGTCTTTCGCTAACGCTGCGTTGGCGTGTCGTTGGCAGTGATTAGAATCCTTGGCACGTACATACATACTACTGTATGTAAGTACATACGTATTTATTTCAAGATAAAAACAAGATCGTGATTGAACCAAGGCCCCTTGAGATATTTAAATACATAGTATGGCAAGGTCTAGATTTGCTCTAGTTTGTCCACGTTTCATTGATTTAGCGTTGGCGTGATGGACAGAGCAAAAAAGAAGTTGAGGCTTTTTAGCTCAGGAGACTGTTGGAGCCACAAGGGTTTAGTAGGTGTAGCTTTAGAAGTTGGAGGGGCTAAGCTCAGTGCCTCCATAGAGAATAGAGATAACAAGAGAGTGGCGGAGGGGAGGACGCCAGACTTATAGCCCTGTTATCAAGTTGTTCATATATGTATATTTGTTGCCGTTGGAGAATTGTTTTTAGGCGTCAGAGTTGGTTGGAAATCCTTCTTGGTTTCTGGCTCAACTCCGTATACATACAAGTAGACATATTTACTACGCCACAACATCACCATCATCCGGATGCTTCCCATTGGTGGGGGATTCAGGAACTACGAGTACATACAAGGTGCTATGTATGTACAAGTATGTATGTACGGAGTATTTCCTACTATGCCTTCAATCCTTGCCAAATTCGCTGGCCAAATCCCTCTTTGACGTGGACGCGCAGAAGCGGGTAGTATTTGGATCTACAATATGTACATACGAGTACATATGTATGCAGGCTATAATTTGTCGCGCTTTGTTGCTGGGGCTGAAAGTGCATGCATCAAGCAAAAGCAGACAACCAAAGTTTGTTTTTGGGCTCATTGGTGGGGTGAAGGGACATGATGAGTCTTGTCATAGTCTGATCCTTATGAACTGAGCAATGGCCAACACAATAATCAGAAAAAGAAGATGCCTTGTCATGATAATCTCGTCTCTTCACCCACCTATCCCTTGAGCTGGCTGGGCACTATGTAACAATTCTCTGCACCCTCTTTTAATATATCATTATTACTTTTCTGTTTAGGTCCAAAAGTTCGAGTTTGCAGGCTCTTTGTTGCGCCACTAACGCCATATTGTCGTCGGGGAGTGTACTCATGTTATGTAGTAGAAACATATGTATCTACACGTTAAATGCTACTGTTTGGCCTTGCACATTCGTTGTTTGTCGAATACCAGTACATACTACGTACCTTCAGCTTTAGACGGCAGCTGAACTTTTGCCATGGAGCTTTGGAGCTGCTAAACGGTCTTGTCAAGCGAGGTTATCAACTCATAGATAGCGCTGACGGCCGTTGGTTTCTTGAAGGAGTAAACCCACGAGGCCTACCTTTTTTTTCTCAACTCGTCTTAGTACCCTAGCACTATCGACAAATGACAGAAGACTCACAGCTGGGCTGGAGCTGGACTAGGTGGTATTTTCTCCTTACATATGTACATACATATGTATGTATGCGATTTCTTTTTGTATAGGAGCAAGCGAACACAACTTGGTTGCCATACCTTGTTAGAAAGCACCCTCCTGTGCCCATCTCCTCACATTGCACAAATCTCTACTTGTACTCTGTAATTGTTCACTAGTCTCCCTCCTCCTTGTACCCATGGAGAGTGTGGCTGCAAAAACAATACGAAAAAAAAAGAAAGAAAAAGAAACAAAGTCACAGAGGACCTGCATGACTAGCTGAGAAACCAGCTTCTACCCTGCTCGTTCCGCCCATCTTTTCTACCTGTATAATCTCAAGTCCCGATTTGGACTTGGCTTTTCTATATAGCCCACTGCCTTGAATTAGCCTTTCTTTTGTTGCCACGCCACAGCGAACGAGCGGCATCTTCTTGGTCATTAGATGTGCAAAGAGCGCAGACCACGGCCAGCGACGATCCCGAGGGATGGTCAGAATAGGTATTTCTTACTGGCATTTTCTCTCCCGGGTTAATTCGCATTTGCGAATGTGCCACCCCTTGAGCACTTCAACCACCCCTGGCCAACACCTAAACTTTTATTACACAGATCATACTTTTGTGTACAATTCAATATACTGTAACATCTACTCAGGTACCACGGTGCATGCTTTTTTTCACTGCAGGAACATTATTTGGCTGCAGATTTTCAAACAAAATGGAACTCGCTCATTTATTTATTGGCTCATGGAATGACTGGCCTACTTACAAGCCACTTCTATTTGAACATGCACTCATTTTCGTTGAGCCTCGTATCAAGAGGTTCCAACGGCCTGGCAAAGAGCCATTTTGTCAGTTTTGACCTCTACGCGTATGGATTTGCATACTTGTACATACATATGTATATATATGTACTTACATATTGTAGCATGTACGTCAAATAGTAAAATACTCCTGCTGACCGCTGATCTCAGAAATGCGGGAATGGTTGTATAACCCACCCTGAAGGTGCAATAGCAAACGCAAATAAACAACCCACTTACAAACTGAGCCGTAGCCTGCTTTTGATATATCGCTGGCTTCTCCAGTTCTGCGCTACCAAGACAAGTAAAACACCAGGTGCATGTTGAGACCCGTTTAGCGTCCCTCTTTTCATCAATTTCTCCCGGCTTCGGCTTTGCGCGAAGCGCCCTGGGGTAGATTTCAACGACATGTCACAGACAAACTCATGTACATACTTGATCGTCTTCTGATAAAGGACCTGTTATATCTCGAGGGCCCTGAAAGGCATTTGCATATTGCCAACTTTGCAGATTCCAAGTCCTGCGGCTTCCCTTGCATAGGTCGACCTATTCTTTTTTCTATTCACCTGGCTTCCAAGCAGGGCGATGTGGAAATATGATAGAATAGAAGACACAAGCTGGTCGACATTGTCTGACTTCTAACGAAACTGCAGCGCTCCCTCCGTGGGCCAAGCCATTTTCTCCCTTATAAGGCACAAGTGAAAATGTGACACACCGTTTTTCACATATCTGGGAGTGCTGAGAGGCCAGGTCTTTTGTTAAATTAGCAGTTGCCGAAAACAGACGTATTTGGGGTCGCTTGTAGATTACATACTTAGCATTGCTAGATCTATCGATGATGATTGTCTCCTTCTTCACGTTTCTTATGACGGTATACTTATATACACATACGGAATGTAGAGTAGAGTTAATACGATATGACTTGACAGCGACGCATTATGTCGGACTACCGGCCACAGATGCTATTTAAGTGCGACATAATTATATATTCTGAAATACACACATACGCGCTACTGCACAACAATGATTACGGCATAGTAAGAGCCGTACCTCAGAGGATCAGCGTAAGGAAGACTATGCCATCTTCAAGCCTCTAGCTAAGCCCAAGGGTACGAGAGCTGACAGCCCCGGAATCTTTCTTTTGCCATCACATGGAACAGCGCCCCACTCAACTGATTCTAGTATCCGTCCAAAGTCACAGCCCCATCACAAGTCTTGTTAGCTTGAAATTTGATTCGAGATGGCCAAGAAGTTGGCGCCGGGCTAAACTGTTCTGGGCCCGGTGTGTTATGTACATATGTAGATTGGGGAGAAATGGACTAAATGCCAGACCGTGTACTATGCAGGCAATGCCCTCACATTGATTTTCTCAATTAGGCAGTTTGCACCACCGTTGCTGTTGCACAACTTGGATATTCCGGTTACCCAAGATGCAGCAAAAGCTCAATACAAAAACATCTCTGTAGTATATTACACAGCCGTTTGACTTTTATTGCCCTGTTTACAGCCTGTGATATTTGAGATTCTACGCTCAATACGGATCCTCACTGTTACCCATGCACTTCGTGGCATTATCTTGAGTGATACATATGTGCCATGTTTATGTTCTCCTTGGTTTTCCTTAATCTTCTTGTCATTTCTGAACCCAAAGTCAAAATTGTTTACATGCCTAATCAAGTCTGTAGACCGTTACGATATGACTTACAAGCGCAAAGACTAATGCAGTGTTATTGTATATATAAAGTAAGAGACAAAGGACTTATGTTTGCTGTATACGAGCGCGGGTAGCCCATGGTTTTACATAGAGAAGTTAGAAAAAGATGGGCTACTGACTATATGTATCTGACCAAAGATGCTGAACGCTGACGCTTGAAACTTTTTCCAGGAACTGCATTGGCGGTGCTTTAACAAGTTAATGCTTGCATAAGCTGAGCACTTTCAAGATGTCTGATCTGCTACTTATTGTTTCGGCTTATTTTTCCTTCGAAAGCACCCAGATGTGCAGAAACAGAAAAGGCATTACGCTTCATCGTCACGGGAATTGGTGACTCCAGGCTGTTTATTGGTGGTTGGATACACCGCGGTTATTCATCCACCCCTGGGAACTTTTCCAAGCTTAGAGGTGTGTGTCTTGGTGGAACAGTCAGACTAAGGTGACGGCTCGCTCAAGAAGAATACCGTGGCGTTATTCCTGCTCAAGAAGCCTCACGCATAGAAGATCCTCATCGCCACTATCTAGCTTTGCAAGATGATTACTTTGTCAGGACATGTGCTTGAGGCTGAATGAGCAAAATGTGTTTAGCGCCCGTATATGAGAATCCCTTGCAGATGGTGAGGTAGGTTATGGGAAATGTTGTGGCTCAGGATGAGATGTTGTAGCAAATGAGGACCAAGTATCTGGGATTTGTGGAAGAATGGAGAAAAGAGCCTATTACGAACGTGGCGCCCTCTGAACTCTAGCTTTATGCTTTTTTACTTACCTATATTCTGAGATTTCGGAGAAAGAACAATGCACTTCAGACGTGACATGTTCTTGTGTCACCTCTTGGAGATGGAGGATAAGAGGATTTCGCCCGGAACATTGAGATTAATTGACTACCAATATATCTCACACAACTCAAACCTACACAAACATATCCGTACTGTCTGACTTAACTCCCTTGGTAATTTATTTTCTTATACCACTTGAGATGAGACACAACCACCTCCAAATAGACGTTTGTCCTTGCACGTTGTAACACAAGTCTAGGGTTTATATTCAGCCGCTAACCCTCCCTAGTCATCGTTGCACAAGCTGTGGTCGTCTCGTTTCTGGGTTATGAGTGCTAGACAATGAAGCGCCACCGGTCCTGTTGTTCCTGGATCTTGGTGAATAAGTTTTGTACCAATGCAGTTATTGTGTTTCTGGTAAATCAAAGCTAGTGTTGACTCATACTGTTTAGTGGCGCTCGTTTTCTATCTATGCATGGCGGAAGCAAACCACAAGGAGATCGGCTCTTCACACATATGACCGCTATTAGAGAACTAAAAAAAAAAAAAAAGCCTCTTATAATGGCGCTTGTCTCGATTGGTGTGGCTCCCAAATTGCTATTTGCTGTTCACCATTTTACGCCAGCTGCATGGGACGCCTCACGCATCACCCAACAACTCCCCTGGTCTCTACATGCCCGACACTTTTCTATTCCTCGCCCGAAACAAGACTATTGACTGTTGTAAAAGGGGCGGAGCTTGTCTCAATGATACCTTGGGTCACTCAGTGATTTTGTTTTGTTCTTGCCTTGTGTTGCACGACTGGTATGGGCTTGTTCCATGTCCACGTATATCTTCCAGAAAGTAGGCACGTTGCAGCTAACTCAAGACTCCGCCATAATCACGCCATCTCGCTACTTTTATCGATTATGGTGGGTATGCCGGAAAGACTAAAAGCTTGTGGAAGGCGGCCATGCAGACAATATACTGTGGGTGACTGGCTGCAAGACCTGGTCGACATGTCGCGCGACGTAAAGAATGGTATAAGTAACCCTAAGATAGATCTTTGTAATCAGCATGTTCGTGCCAGGAATCGGCGTGGCGGTAATACAATGGTTTATCCTTCAAGCCAAAGTCCAGGGCTGCTTTGTACCAGGCGCAGCATGATCAGTGGACATCAAGCTTTCTACCTTGACGTTCATCAAGCGTAGACTTGCTGTTTTGTCCAGACATCATAGTTTCGATCTAAATATTTGCATTTCTGAGTCCAGCTCAGGGGTCAAGCCTTTGCCAATTCGACTGTCAATAGCACCATCTTGATGTTTAAAAGATGCTGTTGACCGGTCGTGAAAGGGGGCACAGATACAAAGAACCCAAAATGTACACTAAAACTAAGCCAAGAGATTTACATAGGCCGCTCCGCGACTTCTAATTTGTAATATCTAATGCCATGGCTCTTCGTAGAATGTCTTGAAAACCATCTGTTGCAGTAGGCGACGACGAAAAGAAGCCTAGTATTGCGTCTGAGTTTTGGAACAGCAAAAGTTTGAATTTGGACCCCATTACCGTTGACTTCCGCTCACAGGAGTTTCCTTACGAGCTTCTGACTATATACATAGTTTAAGATACCGCTGCTGCAGGACATGAAGACCAATGAAGCATCCTACTATAGCCTCAACAGTCATGATAGTCGGATGAAAGATGCTCAAAGGCGGTTAATTCACGGAATGGCAAAACCTTTAACGACTGCATGATGATGAATATATTTCCTGGAATCAGTGTCTTGAGAGATAGGTTGCAGCAAAGATACAAGTACAGGCATGAGATAAAGAGCAAGTCTACTTGAGTATGTATTTACACAAGGTTAAGACGAATCAGGGATCTGCGCGCGAAAAAGTATCACAACTTCAACAGATCACAGGTCATCAGAAAACCCCTAGATGGTGCAAAATTGAGAGAGCCATCCTCCTGCAACTCTTTTCATGCTGCTTCTGCTGCTGCTGCTAATTGAGCTCTGTTTTAAATCTTTCACTCTTCATAACTTACCACACATTCTCACTCTGTGGTGGCCGTAGCAGCTCTTTTACTCCGTTCTTCTCGTTGCACGTTGGATGCGCATGCCTTGATGCCAAGGGGCATTATCCACTTGCATGTAAACTTCCGCATTTTCTTCACGCCAAAGACTCCTCTGCTCCCAGCAAAACGGAAGAAAAAAGGCCGTCCATACGTTGAGGATTTGCTGGTGATTTCGAGCCCTGGTTCATCTTAGCCCTATGTAGTATCCAGCATAGTATCGGACTCGGATCGTTGCAGATGAGTATCCCGAGAAATACGCAGAGTAGGTGTGTAGTTCAGCGACTGCCAGCATAAAGTAGAGCGTACGAGCCTGTTTGAAGTCGATTAGATTAAGAAAGATCTACATTATAGGACCCTTGAATAACAGTTTTAGCAATAGTGGGTGAGAAGCAGCTAAGAGTTTGTCAAGTCTTATTTCTTATTGGCTTTTTGTCGATCATACGTTTGGCCTGCAAGTTGACGAACACAGTATGTATTCATACTAGGTGGCTGGTATATCCAGGACACATCTAGATGGAAAGTCTAGTACTGTATGGTACGTGTAGATACACGTATGTACATATGACCTGACTTGAGGTCATGACTGATGCTTGATACATATGTATGTACTCCTATTTTTCATGCTATTTTTAAGCGTGTATTTTCTGTTTGCTGCAATACTGTTACATACCATACATGCATATATTGTATATGAGCAGGGGTTATTCAGGCCTACATACTGTTTTGAACGGAGGCTTTTTTCAGTCGAAAAATAACTACATACATGCTATACGTATACACTTACTTGCAATTTGGAGTAAATGACGTATCAGTTGAAGCATTGCAATAGTTAGGGTAAGGGTTTATAAGGAGACCCATGCATACTGGTACTTGTACATATTATCAGTATCGGAGAATTGAAACTTGGTGGTTGCGACAAGTGGTTCTTCGTAGGCCACGAACCCCTTTTGCTGAACCAGGAAGTGTTATGTAGCAGGCTGTGCAGAAACGGCAGACAAGCACGGAACAGAATCATCAGGGTTAAGATGGATGTATGTACAAGTATGTAGAACGATTTGAGTGCATGTGCCGCAGAGTCAAGTTGTTCTCTCCTCCAAATGATCATCAGAGAAGCTCAAGGACTTTCACAATCGGCTTCTGGGTAAATCGGACGGGTCAAAGATGCAGCCTTTGGATGATCCTAATGGAGCATTTAGGCATAAATGGCATCGGTCTTTAAGAAACAGTAGTTCATTATGGGGTTTCACAGCCAAGAAGAGCCAAGACAGAGCCAAGAGCAGAACGTGAGTGGTGGAAAAGGCTTGGCCTAGAGAAACAACAGAGCATCAAAAGTGCGTGAATATCGAGGAATGGTTAAAGGGGTAGCAGTCACAAGTGAACTCAAGCATGGTGACATTTGAGATCAGGAGGGGAAATGACGATATTTTCCGGACAGCGGAAGGAAATTTTCCACGCGTTAGAGAGAGAGTTGTGGAATGGTCAACAGGTGAGATAGAAGTGAAGAAGCCTAGACTATGTATACGAAAGGAGAGAGGGGGTTTGAGAAGTCAGGAACAAATGGAAATTCAGGGGAAACTTGAAACGACTTGAAAGATGGAAAAGAGAAGTACTGGCGCGCGCTTTGCCAAGCAAGAAGAGTGGTTCGCTAGAGGCACAAAGAAAATGCGACGAACAGGTATGCATGCATGTACATGTATCTACGCACATGTATATCATACGGAAATGAGATTAACCAGGACTGCCAAAGTCGAGAGATGCCAAGTTGTAGAAGTTGGCGTGCTGTGGCACTATGGATGTAAGCAAGATGGGAAATGATGTGCTCTTGGCACGATACAGACAATAAAGAAAAGCACTAACACACCAGGTGTACTTCTGCCCTAAAGATATGCCTGAGAATTGCATATGCACAATGGGTTTGGTACACATATTCTTGTCTTGCATTATCTAAGATGTGAACCAAGACCGCATTCACAGCATCATAGATACAAAACCGCTCGCCTACGCACTGCTAAAAGCAACCTGCGCGAAATAAATTAACAGAGTGGGAGAAAGGAGAGCAAAGAGGTGATGGTCTTGCTCGTGAATTAGCGAGCTAATTATTCCCTGAACATGGATCTATGTATTGTGTGTGTTAATAAAACGAAAAAGAAAGTTAAATAGCCGGACCCGTGCTTAAATTGCCTATTTGGGGCCTGCATCGGCCTGGGATCCGAGAGAAGTACTTGTTCAACAGCTTTGCGCCAGGCGGGAATGGAAGTACATACATCGATACAAGTATGTACATATGTACATAGTACATGCTTGTTAATCAGGGGAGTCTAGGCTGAGGTTGGCAAGCTTTGGAGAACAACAGAATTAGAAACAAAGAACTAGGACAAGAAAAAGAGAGAAAAACAAGAAACAGAGAGAAGAAAAAACTATAAAACAAAGTCCAGCTCCCCCGACCGCGAAACTGTGACTTGGGCGTTTCCTACTCTTTGAGCTTCAAACAGAGCTATCTACAGCGTAGGCTTGTTTGTTATTCGCCGTCTTTCTTTACTTGTCACTTGACTATTTCCAACTTTGTTTCCTTCGTTTCGAGCCTTGACGGCCGTTCCCTTCTTTTCTTCGTTTGTTCTGGCATTTCACTGATCTTAACCTTCACTTTCGTTTGTCTTTTGAACCCTACGCAACTCCATCCCTCTGTGTAAATCACTCTTTGCTTTGAGAAAATCCCCGATAACCCCAGATATTCCTCCAAAGAAAACATCCAATAAACCCTGCCGACCATGCAGCTCCGTATTCTCGCCGCCCTCGCTACTGCGGCTCCTGCGCTGGCCGCTACTTTCAACAACCCCGTCGTTTTCTCGGATTTCCCTGATAACGATGTCTCCAAGGGTCCTGATGGTGCTTACTACTTCTCTGCCTCCAGCTTCCAGTTCTCGCCGGGTGCACCCATTATGAAGTCGACCGACCTGGTCAACTGGGAGCTCATTGGCCACTCGGTGCCTGATGTCGCCGCCTTTGGCAGCACCTACGAGCTCAACACTACTGGAAACCCCAGCTACGTCGGTGGTGTGTGGGCGTCCACCATGCGCTACCGCAAGAGCAACAACAAGTGGTACTGGATTGGCTGTGTCGGCTTCTCCAAGACCTACGTCTACACGTCGTCGAATGTTGCCAGCGGTTGGGAACTGTCGTCCACCATCAACACGTGCTACTATGACTGTGGTCTGCTGATTGACGACGATGACTCCATGTACGTTGTCTACGGCAGCAAGACCATCAGCATTGCCAAGCTGAGCGCCGACGGCCTCAGCCAGGTCAGCACCAAGGAGGTCTTTAGCGCCCCGTCGGGCATGTCGACCATTGAGGGTTCGCGTCTGTACAAGATTGGCAACTACTACTACGTCCTAGGCGACAACCCAGGTGGCATCACTCTGATCTGGCGTTCGACCAGTCTGTACGGCAGCTGGGAGTACCAGATTCTGCAAAAGGGCATTTCTGGCCCGGTTGGAGGTCTGATTGACCAGGGATCTCTGGTCGAGGCTGCTGATGGAAACTGGTACTTTATGTCATGCTCGTGGTCGTACCCTGCCGGCCGCGTGCCGCTGCTGGCTCCCATCACCTGGTCCAACGGTTGGCCCAAGCTGACGACCAGCTCGACGGGCGCCTGGGCCGCCTCGTATCCTGCGCCTGGCGCTTTGGGCCCCACCACCAAGTGGACCGGCACGGACTCCTTTGATGGCAACGCTCTGAGCTCTGCGTGGGAGTGGAACTTTAGCCCCGTGACCAGCAAGTACAAGGTCAGCAACGGCCTGACGTTGTACACGGCCACCGTGACCGACGACCTGTACAAGGCCAGCAACACGCTGACGCACCGCCTGGACGGCGGCCAGCCCATTGGCACCATGCACATGGACTTTAGCAACATGGCTGATGGCGATAAGGCGGGACTGGCGGCCTTCCGCGACCAGACCGCGTTCCTGGCTGTCACGCGCTCAGGTGGAACGTACACGCTGTCCATGGTGGCTGGCGCCACGCAGTCGACTACGGACTGGAAGACCACCAGCACCGGCACGGTTAAGGCGTCGGTCAACCTGCCCAGAGGCTCGGTGTACCTGCGTGTGGCCATGGACGTTCGGCCGTCGGGCTCCAAGACTGCCACTTTCTACTACTCGACGGACGGCAACAGCTTCAAGCAGCTGGGTACCTCGTATGCCCTGACTACTAGCTGGTCGTACTTTACCGGATACCGCTACGGTCTGTTCAACTTTGCCACAAAGGCGCTGGGAGGATCGGTTAAGGTGATTTCCTTTACGTCGAGCAACGCCGACGAGACTACCGCTACGGCCAAAGTCGAGTTGGTTGCTGCTGTTGCTGCCAAGGTTGCTGGTGCTAGTAGCTCTGCGTCTGCCATGGGCACTGTGGTGACCATGACCCGCCCTGTTTCCCAGACGTCTGCTGCTTCTCACGTTGCGACTATTGCTTCTTCGCCTGCTAAGACTTCTGCTGCTGCTGCTGCTGCCAGCACCACTGCCAAGTCATGCAGAGCCAAGTAGGACTAGACACAGTGCTGTTTGGCCATGATCAGGTCTGTGCTTGATAGGACTTTACAACCCAATCGTAGTTGACAGGCTGGGCAAAGCTTGGCTTGCACAAACTTGTTTCCTTTGTTTCTTTCCTCAGTTTTCTTGGCGACCACGCGCGAACTCTTGGCACAGGATTTAAGCTCAGGGCTCCAAGGTATTGATTGTCCTTTACAATTTTTATCATTGTCCCGATATTTCTAGTTCCTGCATATACTTGTAGCACGATTCAATACTATGTACATAAACCACGCATTGCATCACCAAGTCTTGACTTTCTCTTCACGCTCTGGTTCGTGGAATTCATTTGCAGCGTTGCAAATTCTCGTGTTGACGATTTCGGAGAAATTTCCACACAATATAAGCTACTATAAGTGCACTTAAACGCAACAATAGCGGGGCGGTGGCGCAGTTGGGAGCGCGTTAGACTGAAGCAATCATAAACTTCAGCCAAGCACCTGTGAGGTTTTCAAGCAGGCCGTAATCTAAAGGTCACCGGTTCGATCCCGGTTCACCCCATTCAGAATACTCGCCCACACGGCGGGGTTGTTTTTTTCTCCGACCTCCTTTTTGCCGACGAACCCTAACATGGGGTTGGCTCTCCTATCTCCTCATTTCGATCGTCGCCTCTACGCGTAAGACTCAATCAATCAATCAATCGATCGTCGCCCAGTACTTCCCCGTGGGCACTTCTGTGAGATGGTATGGACAACATTCGACTTCGGAATCAAGCAATTGTGCGTTATTTTGTTTGCCCGTAGACAGGATAATAAAGGCTCAATCAATCAATTATTTTGTTTGCTCAGTGTGAAGTTTACTGACTTTTTTTTTTATTCTCCGAACTCCCTTATTACAATGATCAGGGCTTTTTTTTTTTTGTCAACACATCCTTGTGTTAACTAATGATCGTTGTATCAGAAGCTTATACCAGGTCCCCAGGTTTCTTCGTCATCATGCGTCTTTGAAAACCCTCAGATCTATTCCGTTGTATGTTGCACTGTAAAGTAGATATACCTACCTACACGTATGTACTTGTAAAAAGGCAAAAAAACAAACAAAATACTACCTGGGCTTTAACCGTCGGCAACAAAGACCATGAAGATCCTTACGGCAGCTTATTTCTCCAGAAGGTGGTGAAATGACATGATTATCCATAAGACGAAACGCTGGATAACACATAACACCCATTTGTCTCAACTATCATGCATTTCCCAATCCGGCAACAAGTGGGTCCAGCTCCTATGCGCTTCTGGAACCTTGACGCAAATCGTTCATGGGGCCTTGTAAGTTAACGAACCAGAAGAAATGAGCCGGGGTTAAGGGTTGTGCCTGGGGGAGTTACAGACAAGGGCTTTGATTTCAGGCTGCTTGCGAGACCGACCCCTACCGAAACAAACCCATAATAAAAGTTGGTGTTAGTGGCCACTTTGTGACTTGCTAAGTAGCTCTGCAAGCATCAAGAACCCGCAGTGCAATGTTATGCCGTTCCTATACTGTGCATGCTAGAAGGAGAACCAGACATGGTGGCCCCGTAAGGATACTTTCCAAGTCGTACATAGGCTCGGAAGGTTTTCCTCTTAGTAAAGCACCGCTTCTCTCTATGTATAAAAGACTTGCCCATCTGCCGTTCTTGGCGTTTTTGTTTCTCTTGTCACTCACTCACCACGAGTAACTTTATTCCTCATCTTTCTTTTCCTTACCAACTCTTTACTTTCGTTACACCGGCTTTGACAGCCTACCCACACTCTTTTCTTTTCCTTGTTGATCATTTGTGTTGATTCACCAGTTGCTTGCCAACCCTCCCTCACTTTTTAACCCCAACTTTTCCATTTCGAAAATGCACTCTTCTTACTTCCTTGCCCTGGTGGCCGCTCACATGGCTGCTGCTGCCACCACCGTCAGCGTCTCTCCTTCCGTTAAACACCAGAACATTGACGGTTTCGGTATGTCGCAGGCCTTTGGCCGTGCCACCCAGTTCAAGGCTCTGTCTGAAGGCCCCCGCAAGCAGGGTCTGGACTACCTCTTCAGCACCACCACCGGTGCTGGTTTCAGCATCATCCGCAACCGCATTGGCTCTGGTGGCTATGGCGACAGCATCGAGCCCACGTCGCCCGGCAGTGCCACCGCTACCCCCAAGTACGTCTGGGACGACAACGATGAGGGCCAGGTCTGGTTCTCGCAGCAGGCTGTCAGCTACGGCGTGTCCACTGTGTATGCCAACGCCTGGTCGGCGCCTGTGTTCATGCGCACGGCCGAGAACTACGGCCGTCTGTGCGGAGTTGAGGGCGAGACGTGCTCCACTGGTGACTGGCGCCAGGCCTACGTCGACATGATTATACAGTACATTGGCTACTACAAGGCCATCAACATCCCCATCACCCACGTTGGTTTCCTCAACGAGCCCGATGGTTCCAACTTCATGCTTTCCAGCGCCGAGCAGGCTGCTGATGTCATCCCCATGCTGCGCGAGTCGCTGGATTCCAAGGGCTACCAGGACATCCTCATGACTTGCTGCGACAACATTGGCTGGAAGTCTCAGCAGAACTACACTCAGCAGCTGAACAAGGCCGACATGATGAAGTACCTGGGCGTCATCAGCTCTCACGGCTACAGCTCTGCTCCCACCGACCCCATGGGCAACACCAACCTGCCCACCTGGATCACCGAGGACGCTGACCTGAGCGACAAGTGGTGCACCACCTGGTACGCTGACGGCAACCTGTGCGAGGGCTTTAGCTGGGCTCTGCGTGTTGCTGACGGTATGGTCAACGCTGGCCTGTCCGCCTACCTGTATTGGGAGGGTGTTGAGGTCAACCAGCAGCAGGCCTCCTCGTACCTGGTCCTTGCCACGGGCAACAACGTGTACCCCTCTGGCCGTCTGTGGGCCTTTGCTCACTGGTCGCGTTACATCCGCCCTGGCGCCACCCGCATCGGTGCTACCACCTCGGCTCCCGACATGATTGTCGGTGCCTTTGAGAACAAGGACGGCAGCTACGTCGTTGTCCTGACCAACTCGGCCACCTACGCCCAAGAGATGGAGGTTGACCTGTCTGGCGCCTCGGTGTCGGCCGTTGCTGAGGCCGTGTCTTCGGACAACAACGCCCAGATGGCCAAGACCACCGCTACTCTGTCTGGCGGAAAGGTTCTCGTCTCGGTTCCTGCTAAGGGTGTCGTGACTGTCAAGCTGACTTCCAGCTACGCCTCTGTTGCCTCCAAGGAGGCTGTTTCCTCTTCTAAGGCCTCCAGAGACTGCAAGAGCAAGCGTGTTGCCCGCGAGTTCTAAATGGATTGACTAGCCAGTCGTTTGAAACGTGCTTCTCTCTAGTTAGCAGAGCATCTGGCTCTTGATTTGCGTTTTGCATCTCTTTTTCGTCCTGCTGATGCAGTCCCTTTTTCTCCTATTCTTTCTATTTCTTTTCATTTCTCGCCTGTTCTCTCATAAACCTTTAGTCTAGAGTTATCTTTAATAGATTCAGTAACCATAAACCTCTTGTGTGCGTGCATTATTTTTATACTCTTTGCTACCTACTATGGCACAACTTTCGAGTCCGGGGCCCTCCTCATGACCGGGAACATGCC
>CM069899.1:661087-702917 GCA_036034705.1 Thielaviopsis punctulata | reverse complement strand
TTTTTTTCATGCTCGTTGCCATCACATTAAGTATCCAAGTTTTAAAATTTGAGAATTTGAAATACTTGCATGAGAACGTTTAACGGGGGGGAAAGTATTTGTGTTTCTAGCGTTGCACTTGAAAGAGTAAAAGCAGTGAGGTCATCAGATAGAGTGAAGGGGATTTAGGACCAGATGGGTTTAATTTTATATTATGATTATATGCATACACAGTTTCCCGCCAGTTGGTTCATCACATCCTGGAATAGACAGACGAAGAAGCACAGTGGCTGGCATTATCTCTCTGAGCTGTTCTGGAAACTTACAGCCACTGCTTTCTACAAGTAGACGAACACAGCTAGAAACACAAATGCCCGGTCCACATTACCGCGAAATAGAAGTTAAGTGTAGTAGGGCGTTAAGCGAAGACCGCAATATGAGGCAAAGGATCATAGAGAGAGAGACAGAAAGTATAGGGGCATATTTGAAGAATGCCAAATACCCTTTCCATTCAGGATCATAAGTCTGACAGGGCTGCAGTTATTGGCTATGTTTGTTTGTAGTATATACATATACATTCCGAACGGCTAAGCTCTTGAAAACCATGAGAACAAGATATTGCGTGTTCCTCGTCCGCAAAGGGTTATCTGTGTTTCAGTAGGAGCAACCATCTTGTATAGGGCAAGTCTTGCTTCCACCCCAGCCAACAAGGTTTGTGTGTCTTTCACTTTGTATTCCAGTTTCTCCTACATATGTACTTACATACATACTTCCAACAACCAGCTATTGAGTTATATGCCCAGTGACGTGGATAAAGCCAGGCATTTGCAATTGCCGTCTGGGCTTGCTAAAGAAGTCCTTTGACCTGCTCTTGAGAAGTTATGAGACAACTGGGAATATGTATAAATATTCATACATACATACATACATACATACATACATACATACATACGTTACTGATGTTATAGATAGACCACTCGCCAGCCTCTCTCTGTCCATCCATCTTATCCCTTCTTTCATTCTGCACATCTGTACAAAGGTCCTTTTCTCAATTATATCTGCTCTCTCTTATATCACCAGTCTTTTGGCTTCAGCTCAAAGAAGGTCGATCTACCAACCCTCTAACGCACGTAACAAACAACCGCCCTCCCACGCTTTCTCCCAAACTAGTCGACAAGATTTACAAGAATTGCTTTTTGGCGGGAGTCAACCTCGTACTAAACTGGTATATTCAAATATACCTTCTCAACACTACGTCTTTCTGGGGGTTCTTGTTTCTTTGTTCTGTTTGTCCACTACAACAGCAGCAATCTGTGGATCTGTCTGCTTGTGCCACTCCAGGTTAGTTGATTAAGAAAAGCTGGCGCAAAGCTTGCTTCCATTTCTTTTCTTTTCTGGGAGACATATTTCCTTTTGCTCACTAGTGCTGAGGGCCTGGAATAACTTACCAATGCTCTTATTTCCTTGTTGCATACCCTCTACTGCTCAATTTCTCACAAACACTCGTTCGCTAGGACTCGCTCTCTCCATCCCGCGGAAAAAAAAAACATGGACACCTCGGACCGAAATGAACCTGTTGCCACGGCCCCATCTCGCCACCCGTCGTCCGACGTCTATCTGCACATTATGCTGCAGCGATACCAAGACTACCACGACCAAATCACCATGCAGACCCGCCTGGAGCGCGAGGTTGTGCAGATGCGCAACTGCATTTCCAATAGCGTTGTTGCTGCCGATACGACGTCCGGACAGTTGTCGCAGCCTGCGTGCGATCGATCGCATCTGCGCGCAAGATATACAGAGCGCACACCGTCGGTTTCCAGAGAGTCATCAGTTGCTCGACCGTCGCGCAGATCGGCGCGTGAGTGCAAAAAGGTGCGGTTCGGATTCGGCATTGAGCCAGTGGTAGGAGTGCCGTGCTTCATGGTGCCGGCACGAACAGGGCGGGCAGCGGGGCTTTCCGAAGTAGACCTGGTTGCAATAAACTTTATTCTGGCGTGAGTTACCCATCTCACTTCCTCTTTGTCTATCTTTCCCGTCGCCATCTGATGTCGCTGTTCCATTGGCCTTGAATCATGGTGTGCTAACAAACCGTTGCAGCCTTGAAAGCCCATGCTGGGATCATTTCCGCCGACACGACTTCCACCACAACTGTCATCCGGATAGTGATACAGCCGAGCAGGACCTTGAATCGGGCCATTTGATGATGGCATCAGCGCTATGTCTGGCAAGCGCATCGGCCAGCGTATTTTCACGGCTTGACGACATGGCAGTCGCCGGCGCAGCTCAAGAGACCATGAACAGTCAACCGGCGATAAGTTGGGAGGGCCGGGGACTCTCGATGAAGGCCCTGCGGAGACTCGCACACAGCGTCAGCGAACGCGAGAGTGTTGAGTTGACGCCGGTGCAGGCGTGGTTTGAGCTGGAACACCGCATAGTGCGACCGGCACCGTCGTCCGCAGGAGAACACGCGAAACCGGAAACAACGACGGCAAAGATAACGACGATTGATAAGGTCTTGCTGGACCGGCTCAAGACGGAGCTGGGCAGGATTGTGAGTTGTTCGTACTTTGGGACGACGATGAGACGCTCCGAGTTTGACGACGTTGTGGCAGAAGTAATGCGCGAGCAGCGGTAGGCAATGGCTGCAAAGCTTGATAGCCAGAATGAGAGCCAAAAAGAGGGGGATGTGTGTGTGTACCATATGTGTGTTGGGGGGACAGTGAGAAGGAGGACAGCAAAAAAGAGAGATTGAGATACAGCTAGCTTGGTGGTTAGCCGTAATTCCGGGTGGCCTTTCTATCTTGTTTCATCATCAAAAACACAGTATTAATGACGTAACTTGCAGTTATCCAATATCCCATCAGACAGGATCTGACTGACTGATCTGATAATCATTCATCGAGCGACATAGGACTAACTATCATCATATGTATGTATGGTATGGTACAAATAAAACAGCAAGGGAAGAAGGAACGCATACATACATACCAGTACATATGTACAAGTAACCAAGGAAACAGTGCGTGCGGCTCTTCCGCCTTGAATTGCGACACCGTCTTTGACCGGCCAAATCAGGAAATAGAGGCCTCTGTCGGGCTGCTGCAGCTGCCAGGACTTACACCACAGCCGGCGGCAGGCAGTGGCAGCTGGCAGAGCGATGTCGCAAGCGCAAAAAGCGGGTCCCATTTGGCCAAAAGCGGTCTAGGCGAATTGCGTGATCTCGGCCAAAGTGGCTCAATTTTCAATTCAACCTTGAAAGGTTTGAGGTACATGTATGTATGTACATATGTACGCTTTGTTGCTGTTTGTTGATTGATTTAATAGCAGCGCGGAGAAGTGAAAAATGTAGCAGAGGATTTTTTGTTCTTTCCTTCTTTCTTTCTCTTTCTGTTTTCTTTTTCTCTTCCTCTGTAATTCTCCTGGTTTCTTCTTGTGCTGCTTCACAAGAAAGACCCCGAACAGAGACAAATCCACCCATCTGTTCTTTGTTTCCTTTCTTCTCCCCTTCTTCTTCTTCTCCTTGCTTTATTGTCTCTGAAACGTCATGCAGCTCAAGCATCAGGAAAGCGCCGGCGGTGTTGTTCCCGCCGTGGCCGCCGCCCCCACCGAGCTGACTAAGCTCTCTTCTAGTCTTCCTTTCGGCGAGGTTCCCGCTCTTGCGTCGCTCTCGGGGCCGTCTTATGTGACTGCCCAGGTTCTGGTGCAGCAGGTTGCCTACAAGCTGTCTGACAAGATTTTCTCCTTTTCTCCCGAGACCTTTGACCTGGACATTGCCGCGGAGGAATGGGCTGCCAAGGGCGAAAAGAACATCTACGGCTCTCCGGCTGCCCTTGTGCCCCTGCAGACTCGCTCGGCTGCTGGCTCGTTTGCTCTGGGTTACATCTTCTCTCCCGACTTCGATCTGAAGAAGCGTCATATCCCTCAGGCTCTGCTGGCTCCCTCGGCTGCTCTGACTCAGCTGCGCCAGACCCTGGATCAGATTGCCCTGCTGTACGGTGTTTCGTCCCCGCTGGTTGCCCACGTGGCTGGTCTGGGCTACGCTGCTGACCACGGCGTTGTTGCCGAGTACGACGCTGCTCTGCGTCTGGCTGAGGACCTTGGCCTGGCTGTTGTGTCGTCTGCTTCGGCGTACGAGACTCAGCACATGGCTGTCCTGGCCACTCTTCTAGCTGCTGTTGTTCCTACTATCCACATCTACGACGGTGTCCGCATGGCCCGCGAGACTCTTCGCATTGTCGACACCATTAGCGAGACTGGTATTCAGCACCTGTATCAGACTATTTCCGCCAAGATCCCCGAGTTGAACAAGCACCTGGACGCTGCCGGCAAGGCCTTGGAGATTCTTTCTCTGCTCAACAACGAGCTTGGTACCGACTACCAGGCTTTTGAGTACTCTGGCGCTGCCGACGCCGAGACCGTTCTGGTTGTCTTTGGCAGTGCCGAGGCCCAGCTGGCTAAGCAGGCCGTCTCTCGTCTGACTGCCGCTGGTGCCAAGGTTGGTGTTGTCAACGTCCGTCTCTACCGTCCGTTTGCCGAGGAGCAGTTCCTCAAGGTTCTGCCTGCCTCGGTGCGCAACATTGCCGTTCTTGGCCAGGTTAAGGAGGGTGCTTCTTCCGACGCTGCCATTCAGTCGGCGCTGTACACTGATGTCCTGACTGCCGTGTCGTTCTCGGGCAAGTGGGCCGCTGAGCCTGCCGTTTCTGAGTACAAGTATGCTGCGTCGGAGCCTGTGACTCTGGACACCCTAACTGGTATTTTTGGCCAGACTTCTATGGTTGTCGACGGTGCTCTGGACAAGTCGCAGACTGATGCTGCCGAGTACTCTTTCTGGGAGGTGGACGATGCCGTCTCAGTCAATGTGCCTACTGTGCTGGGCAAGTTCCTGGCGCGGGAGTCGACTACCAACGTCTATGTCAACAAGACCTTTGACAACCTGGTTCAGGGCGGTGCTGTCCGTTCTGACATTCGTGTGTCTAAACAGCCTATCGAGGCTCCTTATGCTGTGGCTGAGGCCGACGTCACCTACATTGGCTCGGAGAAGCTGTTCAAGGCTCTCGATGTGCTGGCCAGTGCCAAGACTGGCTCCACCGTGATTTTGCGTCTGGCTGGATTCAAGGAGGACGAGCTTGAGAAGCGTCTGTCGGCTGATGTGCGCAAGGCACTTAAGGACAAGGATCTGGCTCTGTTTGTGCTGGATACTGCCGATGTCGAGAACAACGCTGCTGCCGTCAGCCTGCTTGTTGAACTGTCGTTCCTCAAGATTTCCCGGCCTGACATTGAGGCTGTCGAGCTGTCCAAGCTGCTTTCTGCCGGTGGCCACACTACCACTGTTGACGAGGCTGTGTCTACTCTTGGCCTGTACCTGAAGCAGGTCAATGTCCCTGCCACTTGGGCCGAGATTCCCGCTGACTTTGTGGCTGCCACTCTGCCTTCTGGCCTCAAACCTACTAGCTTCGTGGCTTACGAGAAGGAGACTGCTGAGCCGACCAGCCAGCTGCAGAGCTGGGAGGCTGTGGCCAAGGCGCTTGCTTTCAAGGAGGCCTACAGCACTACCGAGGCTCTGCGTCCTGAGCTGCCTGTCAAGACCATGACGGTTACCGTCAAGGAGAACCGCCGTCTGACGCCCACCACGTACGACCGCAACATTTTCCACATTGAGTTTGACCTCGGCTCGTCGGGCCTGACATACAACATTGGAGAAGCCCTGGGCATCCACGCCGAGAACGATCCGGAACAGGTGGCCGCCTTTATTGCCTCGTACGGCCTGGATGCCGATGCTCTTGTGCAGGTTCCCTCTCGCGAGGATCCCAACGTCGTGGAGACGCGCACCGTGTACCAGAGTCTGGTGCAAAACATTGACATTCTGGGTAAGCCGCCCAAGCGCTTCTACGAGGCCCTGGCCGGCTTTGCCACTGATGCCGCCGAAAAGGCCAAGCTGGAGGCACTGGGTGGCAAGGAAGGTGCCGACGCGTTCAAGAAGCTGTCGGAGGAGGACGCCGTGACGTATGTTGACATCCTGGCGGACTTCCCGTCGGCGCGCCCGTCGTTCCACGAGCTGGCCAACATTGTCTCGCCCATGAAGCGTCGTGAATACTCGATTGCGTCGGCGCAGGCTGTCACCCCGACGTCCGTCACGCTCATGATTGTCGTGGTCAACTGGACTGACGCGCGCGGCCGCCTGCGCACGGGCCAGGCTACGCGCTACCTGTCGGGGCTCGCCGTGGGCTCCAAGGTGACGGTGTCGGTGAAGCCATCGGTGATGAAGCTGCCGGTGCGCGACGATGCGCCGCTGATCATGGCTGGCCTGGGCACGGGTCTGGCGCCGTTCCGGGCGTTTGTGCAGTACCGGGCGATGCAGAAGGCGCAGGGCAAGAAGATTGGCAGCATCCTGCTGTACATGGGATCGCGCCACCAGCGCGAGGAGTACCTGTACGGTGAGGAGTGGGAGGCGTATCTGGACTCGGGCGTGCTGACGCTCATGGGCGCGGCGTTCTCGCGTGACCAGCCCGAGAAGATTTACATCCAGGACCGCATGCGGCAGACGATGAAGGAGATTCGCAAGGCGTACATTGAAGACGGCGGCTCGTTTTACCTGTGCGGCCCGACGTGGCCGGTGCCGGATGTCACGGCTGTGCTGGAGGAGGCTATTGCCGAGGATGCCAAGATTAATGGCAAGAAGGTGAACCCTCGCAATGAGATTGAGAAGTTGAAGGAGGAGGGCCGTTACGTGCTGGAGGTGTATTAGTCTATGGGAGTGTGTGTTTTTTTGCTTGTGTTTTAAAAAGTATACTCGGAGTCTTAATGTAGTACAAAGGTCTATTGTTGTTTCAGATTGTTGTTTAATGTGCTGTTCATTTTTCCGGAATATCGTCAAATGAAATGACTGTGCCGCTGTAGCCTGTGTGGCCGCTTTCGCCGATTTCCAAGGCCTTGTTGGCAGGGCTGATGTTGTCGTCTTTCGGGATGGCTTTGGTCTGTTTGGGTGGGCTTTCTTTGTCCAGTTCTCCAGTGGTTTGTGAAGTGTCTCTCGCCTTTTTCCCTTCCGTCTTCTCTTCTACCTTTACCTTCACCTTCTTCTCTTCCTCCACCCCATTGTCCTTCAAAATCCCTGCCATCCTCAAAATCGCAACTCTTGCTCCCCCCATCCCCGCATGCTCTCCCACTCTTTGCACTCTCTTCTTCTCATCCTTGCCCGTCGCCAGACTCCCTGCCATCCCCGCTGCCGAAACATACACCTGCGGCATCCATTCCTCCTTTCTTCCGCGCGTCCTCTGCACACAGGCCCGAACCTCGCGCACCCGTTCCGCACAAACTTCCACCCACGACCGCCCTTTATGTTGCTCCTCGCACCGATCCGCACGCGTCAGCACCACCGCCACCGGCCGCCCAATGCGCGCCAGCATCTCCAGCATGTGCGCATCGCCCGCCGTCATGGCCAGCTCGGCACGCACCAGCAATACAATGCCGCGCAGACTCTTGCGCTGGCGCAGGTACTTTTCAATCTGCGCACCCCACTCGGCACGCGAATTGAAGCCGTAGCCTGGCGAGTCGACAAGCACCAGGCTGCGCGGCGCGCCCAGCCGCGGAATCGGCTTGGTGCTTCCGCGCGCGCGCCGCTCTGCCTCGTACGCTGCCTTCCACTTCGCCAGCTCGCTCTTAGGCACAAACGCGCCGCAGCCAAATGCATTCATGAGCTTTGTGTAGCCCGGCGTGGCAGAGGAGCGGGCCAGCGGCGTGCCGAGCAAGGCGTTCACAAAGGTGGACTTGCCGGCGTTGGAGCAGCCGAGCACACAGACTTCGGGCACGTGGTCATTGATGCGGTGGTCGTAAAAGGATTCGGCCGAGTACAGAAAAGTTGGCTTCGGGACGGTGTCGGCCTGGAAAAAGGCCGTGGCTTTGGAGAGCGCGCGGGTGCGGAAGACGGGCTTGTCGGAGCCAGCCTCAAACACTATTACGGGAGAGTTCCATAGTGACGGGGCAGTGGACTTAGAGGGCTTTAGTATAGATGGCTGTGTAGAGTAGAAACACCGGGCAAATATTTGCCGAGATGCAAACGGAGAGCGATGGCAAAGCATGATGAAGTTGATGAAGATAGAAAAGATTGAATTTTCAACTTCAGGTCTCACAAAGGGACGACATGTAAATTTGAACATGTGGAGCCACTTTAGGGTTACGGCCAAGGGTCTCACGATCAGTATTCATCTGGAGGTGAATTAAGCACTTCTATAGAAAAATCAAGTATTATGTTGTAACTCGCTCTATGGAAACAAACCCAACGCAAAACAGCATCTTTGTAATGACTGGCAACCATAAAGTAGAAAGACATACAAAACAAGCAAACCCTAAGCAAACCCAAATCCCTGCGCATTGTCCAATGCCATCAACAACCTCGCTTTCAAAGACGCCCTATCTTTATACGACGGCAGCAACATTGTGCCATAACACGTGTACGCTGTTGGCAGCCGCGGCGTCGGCCCATCTTCCTCGCCATTTTTCTGCAGCGAGAACTGAATATTCTTCATTCCGCCAACCGGCACACGATCCGACGCCGTGACAAACTCGAGCAACTTGCGCTTCATGTCTTCGTCGAATCTCTTGACAATCGACCAGAAATCTCGAACCGTGCGGTGCGATGCGTCCCAGCCAACGTAGCGCGTGTGGCGCCGCAGCTCGGCAATGTCAATCTCCTGCACGCCCTCGACAAGAGACTGCAGCAGAACAGGCGTTAGGAGTTGTAGGCTCTTGGGGTGCAGAAGCGTGTTGAAGCCGCGCTTAAAGGCCTGGAACTGCGCACGCACAGAAATGTCCGTTAGGTACTGGATGTAGTCGGTCACATAGGCGTTGCGGTTTTCGTGCGTCACCATGGGCGCGTCGTCAGGGTTTTCAGAGACCAGAGACTTAGTGCCAGCTTTGGGCCAGACTTCAGTTTCGGGCCCCATGGTGCGCGAGACCGGCTCACCCAGCATGTCAACCGAGAATTCATAAGTGCGCGCAAAGATGTCCTCGACTGTACCATTCTCTTCATCCCAGTCCAGCAGCACCGAAAGACCATTGGCCAGGTCCGGCCAGCCATCTTCAATGTGCTGCAGGTCGGTGACTGGACAGTTGAGTAGCATACGGTACAAAGCCTTGGGAAAGGTAACTGGCAGAGTGACACCGTTATACACTGCCAGCGAGACAATAAGACCCATCATTTCAAACTTCCAGTCCTCAACTACCGATCCAGGTACAAACCATGCCATGCGTGTGCGAGAATCAACTGTAAACGCCCCGTAGTTCGGGTCAAGGCACTCGGCAATAATTAGCCGGAAGAACTCTTGCTGCACACCTCCCGAGTCAAAGCCTTCTTCGCCGTGTTCTTCACCCAGGCGGACCTTGAGCGGGCGCAGCAGTTCCTTTTCCTGGCGTCTCCAGAGCTGGTCAAAAGTATCCTTGACAATATTGCTTCTGCTCACATTCAAGACAAAGTACTTGCAAGTATGCGCCTTCATGCGCTCCTGCAAAAACTCGGCCAGGTATGTGTTTGGGATAGGCGTGCTATTGACAGGATTTCTGAGCTTCTCCCATGTCGAGGCTGCGTCTTCGAGGTTGTGGCACATGCGGGAAAAGTTGATGGACCGGAAGTAAGTAACCAGCGACGATGGCGGGAAGATGAACGAGTAGTCTAAAAGATGTTTACGTTTGGGGGTCGACTGAAAGTTGAGCCACGCAACAGGAAACTCCATGACGTCTAGGCGATCCGACAAGAGTTCAATACGGAGATTAACATCCGAGATAAACAGTTCCCGCCGCTTCGAATCTAGAAGAAAGTTAGGATACGCCGATGCACTGAAGAAAAATCAACCAACTTACGTAATTGTTGAAACAGGTTCAAGGCTCCTGCAAACGGACTGTTACACGGAAACTGCGCCTCTCCGTTCCAATCATTGACGATCACCGTCCGTGCCCAGTCAAGAATAATGGTGACAAGGCGCTCCATATGTGTCGAGTCTCTGTTGTCCATGTTGAGCTGATCCAGCTGATCATATAGTGGTTTTAGCACGTCCTGGTACACATCTTCATCATCGCCAGATTCACCCATGAATGCCATTTCCGCATAGTGCTGACGCGCAAGAAGTGCAGAAAATAAGCGCTGAGCTAGCCGTAGAGCCATTGCGTCGGTATACGCATCGTTGTACTGCAAAAAAGTTTCTGCTGTCGCTTTAGAATGGTTGCCAACAATAAGGCCCATGGACCTTAGGCGGGAAATGTCAAACAACGTGCTTTTGTCACTAACTTCTGGCAACAGAGCTACAAGCGCATGAAGACAGATCGACATGACAAACCCTGCTTCCTTGTTGGTTAGAGATACATCAGACTTGCGAAATACTCTTGTCGTAGAAGACCGCAAGGACTGTAGAGATTTGGGAACACTAAACAAGCTAGATGCCGCCATCCAAAGACTGTGAAACACAAGAGTCGGTTGACTATCAAGCAGCCGTGCCAAGCCCCACCACAATGATACAGAAGGAATCAGAGCGCCGTCACGAGTAAACGACTTAATGAGAGCGTGTGGATTGCTCAAGCAATAGAATATGCTCTGCATGGCAAAGTCATGCCACTCTTCCTTCATAGACATGGAGTACTGTGACTTGACTCTACCCACACGATTAAGGCGCATTCCAAAGTCTTCCGGGGTCTTGTCTCGCCACTTGCGCGCTGGCCGGAAGTGGTGCTTTTCAGCCGTGCCGTCTTCGCTCATGACCCGGTATATCAAGTCGATGGTCTCTAGAGTAAGATGATCGAGGCATTGCGGCAATATGGCGACATCGTCCGTCATGTTCTCTAAAGGGTTTTCGGTGTCCTCGTTGTCAGAAACATTTTTCGACTCGGCATCTCGTGTGCTGTTAGAGCTTGATATGTCAAGGTCTTCGGAAAACGTCGGCGGTGTAATGGATATGGTGCGCGCGGTTGGTGTGCGAGGAGCCACCTTTATTGGCGTCGTAGCATCAATGGTAAGGGTGCTTCTTCTTGGCGTTGTCATGTGCGTTTCGAGAAACTCTGAGTGTGGCACTACATCCGATAGGTTTCGCGATGGGGTGACCTGGGACTGTCGATTATGCTTGAGTGACCTTTCAGGTAAGCTGACTCGCGGAGACACCATATTTGCCGATATGTCGTCGTTTGAAGAGGTGTATGCCTCTTGTGACAAGCGAAGTGGCGGTTTACTTGAAGAGGTCGGGGTTGTCATTACTCGAGCGTTAGAATTCCGCCGAGACATGTTGGGCGGATGCATTCGTGCCATTCTACTAGATGTCGCATGCGATTCAGAAGCGCTTCGGTCGTGGGGGAATCGAGAGGGTGTCGGTGAGTCAAGTGGTCGCATGTTTATAGGTGACCGGGATCTTGGGCTGCCAGGAGGGGAATCAGGAAGAGGGATAGCCGCGGCCTCTTCTAACGTGATGTCATCTTGCTCAGCTGCAGCTGCCTTATGCGTCAAAGATGCCAGTGAGTTTGGTGTCAACCACTCCAGCATGCGAAAAGCGACTGTTCCAAAGACATTTGCAGAAACCGAGCGATAGTCTTTGCTTACAGGCTTTTCGGTAATAACAAGATGAGGTTGTGATGACTGCTGAGGTGGATGCTTGCGCTGGGTCCGTATACTCAAAGTCGGTTCCTCAGCTGATATAGGGCTAACATGTGTTTGAGATGAAGCGCGCGATGCCCGGCCAGAAATAGGAGGAGGACCAATTCGCTTAGGGGGTTGAATCGCCTTGGTTTTCCCAGCTGTTGAACCACGGTTTCGGTACCATGTTGACTGCGATATTGATATTGAGTTGACTGTATCAGTCGCTTTTGTTGGGCGCGACAGGTAGGGGCAAAGCGAGCGTTCTGGGTTGTCTTGGCTGGCAAGGAATATGGCCAGAGTACGTGCGCTGGTCGGATTGTAACGACGGATAGGGACAGAACCAAGAGCCTTTTGTCGACAGGTTAAGCACGATGTTGTCGAGCATAGGGGTGATCCGCAGCCCTGTTGTAGTTGGACAGTAAACCTAAATAGACAATACAGTTAGTTTCGTATAATTTGCCACATGCGATGGATTGTTCAGCAGCAAAAGACATACTTTTCTACCAAGGCTATGAAGCCATAACGGCGACTTGCCCGGTGTACCTTGTACAATTGCCGTGGGTCTTCGAGATTGATCAAGTAGTCGCGCAACTCAGAAGGGGCATCATTAGGCAGTCGAGGATAGACCGCCTGTTCCCAGAGATGGCCCAAAAGCTCATTGTCAACAGCCAAATCGGCATGGCTGTAGCTTACGGGACTGGTTCCGAATGAAGCCCGGCGAGAAGGTTCGCGCGTCATCGCAGGAAAGCGACCCCGAAGGGCGGGTTGTGTGAATAGTTGAGATCGATGGATTTAGACCAAAAGCGAAGTAGAAGGGTTCCGTTGGATCAAGTGGCGTCGCCGATGACAAGTGGTGTATCGAGAATTGTAAAATGGGAGGAGACGACAAGCAGGATACGTATATACCAGCGGCTGAACTATACGGATATATATGGCCTCCCTCCGAAGTCGTCGGGTAAATAAGTCGAATGCTATGTAAATGCAATGTACAAATAAAAACACTATAACCTGGTATAAATAGAGCCGGGTTCAGTCAGGCCGTCAGAATCAAAAGTTGGAAGAAGTCGTCGACACTGCAATGAAGCCAGAATGTGGAAGGAAAAGACGAAGAGGCAATGTAGAAAACTGGTGTGACAACGAAACAAATCGGGAATAGCCCAGAAAATAAAGACAACGTGAAAGATGGAACAACTCAAGGATGTTGGATTTCGACGGGTTGATTTGTACAAGTACGTATGTGCATCCTTTGGATATGTACATATACGTACATAGACGGGCTTTGCTGATTGAGGTCGATCGATGCACCCACCTTTTCGCTTTGGCTTGCTCACTTGCTTGCCCTGGCCTGCAGCTTGTCTTTACCTGTGGTTGGTTGCAACCTTCTGTGCTATGAGGCTGAGCTCGTATGGCTGTTTAGCCGTGCGCAAGACAACATCACACTGTTACAACATCAGCTTGCTACATATGCGGACTTCACGACTTCGGTACATATATATGTTGGTGAATTTTGTTTTTAAATTTGTATGTATATAGTACACTTTTTACCATAGTGTTTTTCTCTGCTTGTCATATATACATACTCCCAATTTACATGCATGCGAACGTTTACTCATAAGCAGCAGATAACTGACGAAAATTCTGTAAACTCCGTCTCCGTCTGCCGAGGCCTTGTATCCGGGTCAGCCTGTTTTAGCGCATGTTCAGCGTGTCGCCATCCAACTAGAGCTCGGATGGTTTGTCAGCACAGTCTACCGGAGAACGTGAGTCAATGACTTCATGTGCGTTATTGTACATACTTGTATTTGTACATATGTGCACTACATCCTCTTTTTGGTGGCTCCTGCGCAGCCAATTAATCCCAATGCGCCTATATGTAATATGTATTGATCGATTGATTGCAGGGTTGTATGTATGTATGTATGTATGTATGTACGATGTCGAAAATTCGCGGGGCCACAAAGCCCTGTATGTTACAAGTACATACATTACATACATACATACATATGTATATACATACATATGTGTACCCGCTTTTGTACAGCGCAGTAAGACAGCAGAAAATTTCGACAAGGGCTCTGGAATTAGAAAGGGCCGCATTGGTACACAGGAAGAATCCTGACTTGGTTAGAGCAAACTTTTGCCCGGATTTTCGACCCCTCCAAATTCTTCATGTTTTCTTACGCTTGTTGATATCATATTCAATCATAAAATTTTGCCACAATCTCTCTTTTTTCTCGCATTCACTTGTTTGGACAATTCCAAGGGAAGTACCAAACAAACAAATAAAATCAACCGCCTCTGCCCTTTTTGTGACTGCTGGTCGGGCGCATAGACTTCTTTGTCCTGTGGTTTTGTCCTATACCATCGCTCTTTATCTTGTTTGCTATTCTCTCTATCATCAGTTACCATGTCTTCCGCTTCAGCCATGGCAGATGCCTCGACCGCGGAAACGCATCCTTACACTTGCAACACCTGCCGCATCGGCTACAGAGCTATCGACCTCCAGAAGGGTCACATGCGCAGCGACTGGCAGTAAGTCCCTTTGTAGATGGCTGCGATATATCAATCACCCACGTAGCTAATCTTTTTTCTCTCCAGTCGCTACAACCTGAAGCGCCGTGTCGCTGGTCTTCCTCCGGTTTCCGCTGAGAACTTTTCGGAAAAGGTTCTGCAGGCCCGCGCTGCATCGACCGCTGAGGCCGAGAAGGCCTACTTTGAAAGATTTTGCGACTCTTGCCAGAAAAACTACAGCAGTGAGAACTCGTACAACAACCATCTGCACAGCTCCAAGCACAAGCAGAATGTCATCCGCCGCGGTGCTGTGAAGCCCGATGCCTTGGAGGAGAGCACCGTCGCCAGCTCTACCTTTTCTCTAGGTGAGCCTATCAACGCTCAAAACGCCGACAGCGACCACGAAGACGAAGTTGCCGTGGTTGCCGATGCCGTCAACAAGACTACGATCAACGAAGAAGCTGAGGACGCCGAAGACGAGGATGAAGAGGACGATGAAGAGGAGGCCAGTACCTCACCCACTCTTAACTGCTTGTTCTGCAACCTTGTTTCTACAGATATGAACGCCAACGTCCAACATATGGAGCGCACTCACGGAACCGTTATCCCCGAAAAGCCCTACCTTGTTGACCTTCCTGGTCTTCTTACCCACTTGCACAAGCGCATTCAAGAGGACAACGCTTGCTTGGTATGCTTCAAGGTCAAGTCCAATGCTTTCGCCGTCCAGACTCACATGCGCGACACCAGCCACTGTATGATTCCCTTCACCACCGAGGAGGAACAGTTGGACATTGGTGACTTTTACGATTTCCGGAGCACCTATTCTGACCCCGAGGATGACGACGATGACGAGGACTACGAAGACGGTGGCGCCAAGCTGGGCGCTGCTCGCTCTGTCAAGATTACCACTGAAGATGGCGAGGAAATTGCTGAGGATGAGGGCTGGGAGACTGATAGCTCCATGTCTTCTGCCGATTCTGATGAGATTGGTGCCGTCAAGGCCGACAGCGCCCTGGACCGTCTGTCCAAGCACTCTCACCACTCTCACGACGACCCTCGCGGCCACCGCCGGGCTGACGGATACCACTCGCACGCTCACAAGCACGTGCGTGCCGCGTTCTACGATGAGTTTGAACTTCATCTTCCCTCCGGCCGTGCTGTTGGCCATCGCCGCGACCAAAAGTACTACCGCCAGAACCTGAACAACTACCCTACGCCCGCCGAGCGTGCCGAGATGAAGCTGCTGGAGGCTGCCAACGGTGGCGAGGAAGAGCGTGGTCGCGACCCTCACTCGCGCGCTGTTGTGAGCAGAAGCGAGATGGGCATGGTGGGTGTGACGACCGAACACCGCCGGGCCATGGAGAAGACAGCAAAGAAACACCAAGCGCAAATGCACAAGGATTCTGCCAAGAAAGATTACGTGGTGGGTGTGAAGCTGAACAAGCAAAAGAACTACTTCTACCGTTACGTCAACGGTGGTTAGACGGAATGCTGTCTTGGTAGCTTTTTTGTGCTTTTGTTTATGTTTTTGTTTCGTTATACGTCGTCATGTTTACGACTTTATGGATTTGGACGGTCTGGCCGGGCTGGCTGGAATGATTTGGTATCGGTTATAGGTAGGGTTGACTTGCAAGTCATGAGGAGTGCTGGTTTAGTCAATACAAAAATTAGAAGTTTATATGTTGGCACGATTTATGTTAATCAACTTGCTAGCTGTTTTCAGTGATGATATCGAGCCAAGCCGAGTATAGGTGTGTGTGTGTATTTGCGTATTATCGTGCATTTAAACCGCCCAAGGCTCCCACTTTTGAGTTCGGGTCCCTCCTCATCACCGGGAATATGCCGCTTTTTCTATCTCCGTTTTATAAACATAGCTGATGTGTCCTCCTTCCAAACCCGGTAACCTGACAATTCCATAGGGTAAGTCCAAATTCCACACCTCCAGTACCTCGCACCTCCTGTTGAAGCTGATACTATCTATAAGTTCGATAACCCCCGATACCTACCTTATAGTTAGCACCATCTCAACCGCAGGCTGAGATTGCACCACTTGATGCTGGTGACCAACCATGGGGGCCCAAACCCATAGTCAGTACCAGCTCCAAGAGGAAAAGTGCGACCCAAGCCGGATTCGAACCGACAACCTCTCGAGTTAGCCAAACACGAAAAGCCACCAGGCGCTGCACCACTGCGCCATTGGGGCCGCTTCCGGGCCGGACTCGAAAAATGAGGCCGGTCCACTTCATAGATTATAAATAAATAAATAAACACACAAACAAAAAAAAACAAACAAACATAGACAGGCAAGATGGCCGAGTTGGTTATGGCGTCAGGTTAAGGTCGTTCCTTAACGCAAGTTTCCTGATGGAGAAATCCGCCTGGGTTCGAGTCCCAGTCTTGTCAAGTCAGTACCTCACTGTAGAGGTCATCACCTTTTGAATCATATCTTTTTGAATCTCGTTCTCTAGTTGTGGAGGTGTACGATCGAAGGCGACGATGCCCCACAAAACTGTCTACGTTGTAACTGGAAACCCGGAGTAAGGGTCAACAACTTCGTCTTCAGCCTTACTGCCCTCTGCAGCTTAGACACCTCCCCGGAGCACATCTGGGTCTGCCTCTGCTGATAAACCCGATGGGGTCCCGTACGTGCCATCTCGATTTGATTTTTTAAGTAGAAAAGCCGCCGTATGTAACATAAAGCTTGATAATAAAAACTCTTGCTCACTATTTATTAGTAAACAACAAGTTACAAGTGTGTACTGCATTCCATGTTGTTCCATGGACCTCCAGCAATCACGCATTTCTTTCCTTTTCCTTTTTTTTCAAGAAATCACGCCTTTAATTCCGATGTCATCGAGGCTTCTAACTGTTAGTCGTCTAAGTTTTCTTGGCGCGGCATCAAATTTAACGCAATTCGATATGTCATCGCTTAAGAGATCTTACATGTACCTCCCCACTTTTCAGTTGCAATGCGAAGTTCCGAAGCAAAAAGATGTTATTCGGTTATGTCATCGCCAAGTTGATAATTGCCAGGGTGGGCAATTCAGACTTCCTGATTAAGAATCATGAGAGGCAAGTGCTGTTTTATGAAAGGGTAATGCATGGCACGGGCTCACGAGAAGTTTGAGATATAAGAGTGAAAAGTCTTCCGCGGATTTTTTGTAATGATTTTTTCTCTACCATTCACGCTTGTATCTTTATCATCTCGTCTACCACCATAAAGTTTGTATGTACATATGTACATACATACGTACTTGGAGCAACAGTTTCTTCCTTGTCTAGTGTATATTCTGAAACCAAGTCACGGGTGACGACAGACTACCAAACTCTGTCCTATCTTACCCTTTTCTCTTCCTCTTCTTCTTCAACTTAGTCTATCAAAGTTTGTACCCTTCCTTTCTCCTGCTATTTTCAGGTCAAGATCGCCGCTGACACATGGAAAAGCTCGTTACATAACCTCGTCAACATGAGAGCTAAAGATATTCTCAAAAAACCTGGTTCGGCACGGCCAAGCCAAACTGGCTCGTCCTCCGGACCGCAAAGTCAGTCGCAGCAGTTTGTGCGCTCTTCGCTGCTACTCGACAACCTGCACTGTCCATCCTGCGTTACCACCATTGAGACAGCTCTGCATGATGCTTTCGGAAAGGATATTCTGTGGGTGTCACCCAATATTGTCACATCTGTCGTCGTCGTCGAGCATCTACAAACCACCAAGACGACATTGCGGCGCATCATCAGTGTTTTAGAGGACAGCGGCTTTGAGATCGGCGCTGTGCAGACAACTGCCGCTCGTGGAACCGACGACTACGCCATTGCCAGAGCTTCCTTGAGCGATGAGCGTAATGGTGGCTCTTCCAGCGCGCGTGCAAACAGCGCCAACAGTGCCAGCCATCCACCAAAGTTTGATATTGGCCACCAGCCCTATCTGCCTTCGCGCCCGCCCACTCCTGGCCGCCGTGCTGCGCACCTTGAAAACTGCAAAGTCTGCCGCAGCGGCGGCGAGCACAAAACCTCCACGGCTTGTCATTCATCCCTCAGCCAAAATACCAGCATGGAAAAGGTGTCGACAGAGCCCATGCTAGAGGTCACGGCCGCCGAAGCCAGAGACTCGAGTTGGAAGCTGACTCTCTCGGTCGGTGGCATGACGTGTGCAGTGTGTACAAACGCTATTTCCACCGAGCTTAGCAAGCTGGATTACGTGGAGAGTGTAAATGTTGCGCTAGTCACTAACAGTGCAACTGTAATCATCACCGATGAGAGTTACCGAGATGAAGTTGTTGATGCCATCGAGAGCATTGGCTACGAAGCGACCATCGATAGCATCGAACGCATTACCAACGGCCGTGAAGAAACAGACTCTTCACCGTCGCAGGAGAGGACCATTGAGATTCGTGTTGATGGCATGTTTTGTCAACACTGTCCCGATCGTCTGGACCATGCTCTGAGCGGCTTTGGATCGCGTCTCAAAATTCTGCAGACGCCCACCATCGATCATGCCATTCTGCGCGTCAGCTATGTTCCCGAAGCCCCGCACTTTACGGTGCGCCACATCATCTCGGCTATTGAAGCTGCCGACCCGGCCTTTACAGCGTCCATCTATCATCCGCCGACGCTGGAGGAACGGTCAAAGCAGATTGTGGCCAAGCACCAGCGCGAACTTCTCATCCGCACTGTCTTTTCCGTCATTGTTGCCATTCCCACCTTTATCCTCGGAATCGTGTACATGACGCTTGTTCCACACGAGAACTCGGTCAGAAAATTCCTCATGAAGCCGTGGACATCAGGCATCAACCGTCTCCAGATTGCCCTCTTCATCATGGCTACACCTGTGTATTTTTACGGTGCCGATGTCTTCCACAAACGCTGTATCAAAGAAATCTTTTCGCTGTGGCGCAAAGGAAGCCGCACGCCGATCCTGCAGCGCTTCTACCGCTTTGGAAGCATGAATATGCTGATTTCCATGGGCACAACGATTGCCTATCTCTCCAGTGTGGCGCAAATGATTGACGCTGGCGTCAACAAACCACACATGGCTGACGACCACCAGTTCTACTTTGACTCGGTGGTGTTCTTGACTATGTTCCTGCTGATTGGCCGTTTGATCGAGTCTTACTCCAAGTCTCGGACGGGTGATGCTGTAGAGATGCTGGTCAAGCTGAAGCCGTCGACTGCTATTCTGGTCAACCAGGAGGCGGAAACGGAATCCGACTCGTCTGTTGCGGTGGATCTGCTAGAGCTTGGAGACATTGTCAGAATTCCGCACGGCGCTTCTCCTCCGGCTGATGGCGTCATAATCAACGGATCTACCAGCTTCGATGAGTCGTCTCTGACTGGAGAGTCTCGCCTGATCAAGAAGAATGTCGACGATTCCGTCTTTGCCGGTACGGTCAACAAGGACGGCGCTGTGCTCATCAAAATCACCGGTACGGCTGGGGCTTCCATGCTCGACCAGATTGTCAAGATTGTTCGTGAAGGCCAGGCCAAGCGGGCCCCGATGGAGCGTATTGCCGATCTTTTGACCATGTACTTTGTACCAGTTGTCGTGCTCATTGTCATCATTACATGGGCGTTGTGGATGTCACTTGGACTGGGTGGCGTGATCCCTGACAGTTACCTGGACCACCGCAATGGCTGGGTTCCATTTGCCTTGCAATTCGCCGTTGCCGTGTTTGTCGTTGCCTGCCCTTGTGGTCTTGGTCTGGCGGCTCCGACTGCCATTTTTGTGGCTGGTGGTCTGGCAGCCCGTTACGGTATTCTGGCCAAGGGTGGCGGCGAGGCATTCGAAAAGGCTAGCAAGATTGACTGTGTGGTATTTGACAAGACGGGCACGCTGACGGAGGGTGGCGAACCCAAGATTACCGACTCGTTGGTGTATCCCGGCCAGGGCAAGAGTGAGGCCGACCAGCTGAAGCTTCTGTCCATGATCAAGGCAGTGGAGGAGAACAGCAGCCACCCTGTGGCCAAGGCTATCGTTACTTTCTGCCAGGAAAAGGTTGGTCTGTCTAAGGTTAGCATCCAGGAAATGTCCGAGATCCCTGGCCGCGGTATGAAGGCTATGTGCCAGCTGGAAGGCGGTGAGACCGTACACTTAATCATTGGCAATGAGTCCATGCTCAAGGACCACAGCGTGGCCATCACCTCTGTCATTTCCACCTCCCTCGACGGGTGGAAGACGGCTGCCAAGTCCGTTGCCCTCGCCGCCGTCTCCTCTGACTCTTCCACCTGGACATTTGCCGCCGGCCTCGCCGTCGCCGACCCCATACGCAAGGAGACTATGCCTGTAATCAAAGCTCTCCGCGCCCGAGGAACACAGGTCTGGATGCTCTCTGGCGACAACACCATGACAGCCACCGCAGTCGCGCACATGGTGGGGATTGACCCGGCCAATGTCCTCGCCGAAGTCCTGCCGTCGCAAAAGGCCGAGAAGATTGCATACCTGCAGAGCACTCTGGGGTCGACCAACTCGTCGGAGCATTCGCGCGGCCGCGTGGCCATGGTCGGCGACGGCATCAACGACTCGCCGGCTCTGACGCAGGCAGATGTCGGCATTGCCATTGGGTCGGGCAGCGATGTGGCGATTTCGTCGGCGGACTTTGTGTTGGTGACGTCGGACTTGCGGTCGGTGCACACGCTGCTGGACCTGAGCAAGGCGGTGTTTACGCGCATCAAGTTCAACTTTGTGTGGGCGTGCATGTTCAACGCGACAGCGGTGCCAATTGCAGCGGGTGTGCTGTATCCGATTGTTGTGGATGGAAAACACATCCGTCTGGACCCTGTGTGGGCTGCGCTGGCCATGGCTCTCAGCAGCATTACAGTGGTGACCAGCTCTTTGGCACTGCGGAGTCGGATTCCGGGTGTTGGATTCAGAGCCAAGAAAATTGAGGAGTAGTACATAGTAGTATTTAGTTGGCTTGGGGGAACTCTGGGATATGTGATATATATCGATGTATTGAATATAACCAGCCTTTTTTGGTTTCCGTTTTTAGGCTATCATGTTTGTTCAATGCCATGCTTAAGTGCCGTGTTACAAGTGCTAGGGTTTGTGGAGTACAGGGTTACACGTAGAAGGTCTTGCACAACCTCGGCCCATTGTTTGTTCTGTCGACAACCGGAACAGTTTACCGGCTGTTTATTTTGTGGGATGAATGTGTTTTGACTTGAGGGATTTACATACACAGAATTCTGGGGTATGTATGTATGTATGTGCATACATACATATTTACGTACATAGTACTTAAGTCCAAGTGACTTGTCTAGCTCTATTGCTAATTGAGTTTGTTGTCTCGTCATTGAAGCGACATGAACTCTTGTTACTAAAAGCCCCCGTCACCGACTTTCCCTATCTTTCATTTTCTTATTTCTTGAGTAGTCCCTTCTCTAGAAAAACGTATATTTTCGCTATATATAAAAACGCATTCTTCAATTTTTCAAAACGCGGAACGCACAACACCCAGAAAACGCCTTATTCTGGACCGCCAAAAACGCAACTAACCAACTAAAACCAACGGCTGACTAACACAACATGGCGTCTGTGTTCAACATCACGGAGCACGTGATTGTCGGCCAACACATTCGCGAATTCCCCCGCGCCACCGCGACGTCGCAGGAACAGGAGCTCAAGTTGGCTGTCAAGCAATACGTGCCCAAGGACAATACGCAACCGCAGCCGGGCGACCTGACGATTGTGGCGGCACATGCGTGTGGGTTTCCAAAAGTGCGTTTTTTTATTATTTAAAATTTACGTGTAATTGTGTATGAACCCGAGCGAGCTAACCAGAAAAGGAACTCTACGAGGCGCTCTGGGAGGACTTGCTGGGAGAGGCAAAGAAGAATGGCTTCCGCATCAAGGCCATCTGGATCGCAGACTGCGCCTGGCAGGGATACAGCGGTGAAATGAACGAGGAGCACCTTGGAAATGATCGTGAGTTTCTCTCTTCATGAACTCTTCCCCCTCCCCTTTGTATTGTCTTGTAACTGACAATCCCCTAGCCTCCTGGATGGACTATGCCCGTGACATCCTGCAAATGGTCAATCACTTTCGCGCTGAAATCTCCGTTCCCATAGCCGCCATCGGCCACTCCTTTGGTGCTACCGCCCTTGTCAACGTGTCCACTATGCACCCGCGGCTCTTCTCCTCCATCGTTTTGCTTGACCCGGTAATCTCACTGTACGCCTCTACTGCCGTCGGCGTCCGAGCCGGGCCGGCTGCCGCCTCCTTGTATCGTCGTGACCTATGGCCATCGGCCGCCGCTGCCCGCGCCTCCTTCGCCAAGAACCCCTACTATGCGGCGTGGGACACGCGTGTGCTCGCCGCATGGACTGCGCATGGTACACGGCCACTGCCCACGGCCAAATACCCCACGGGCGCGCCGGCCGTGACGCTGCGCACGTCGCGCGACATGGAGGTAGCGACGTACCTACGGCCCAGCTGGCCGGCGTTTTCGGCCGACGGCCGCACGCTTATTGACCGCAGCCTGGTGCCGGACCTGGACACGGGACTGCCAGAAGAATTCGCCACGTGGCCGCTGTACCGCGCCGAGGGCGGCGCTACTATGGCTAAGCTGCCGTTTGTTCGCGCGCCGGTGCTGTATGTGCTGGGCGGGGCGAGCGATACTTCGACGCCGATTATGCGCGAGGGCCGGCTGCACATCACGGGCACGGGGGCTGGTGGAAGTGGCGGAGTGCAGGCGGGGAAGGTCAAAGAGGAGATTCTCGAGGGTATCGGACATCTGGTGCCGATGGAAAGACCGGGAGAATGTGCACGACTGGCGGCGCAGTGGATCGGAAAGTGCATGCCCGAGGTTCGCAAGGAGTTGGCCATGTTCGAGGAGTGGAAGAAGAAGCCGCTCCACGAGAAAATCACGCTGGACAAGGACTGGACAAAGTACGTGCCGAAGCCACAGAGACCACCTAAGCCGTCCAAGATTTAGGGGCAGAGAATATTGCTTCACCAAGGGCTGGCCATGAGTTGCAGAGAGGCTAGTAAATACGACATGAGTGGCGGTCAGACCGAGGAATAAGACATGGGGTCATCTCCAGATATTATAAATTACAGGCTAGTAGTGGTAGTAAATAACAGACAGCAAATACAACAAAGGAAACATCATGCGCAGACAACTTAAGGCTTTTCATCATCCACCTGCGGCACCCATATCAACAGCCCGTCCTTATCCGCAGACATGCCCTCGGTCGGAATGATGCGCAGAATCTTTTGATAGTACTTATCCTTAACCACTAGTGCCGGCCGGATATATGTGCCAGTAACCAGCGGGAACAGCCGGAACTGCACAGTGCGTCGCGATACCGGCAGGACATTGACCGTCGTCAACTTTGCCCCGGAAAAGGCAAACTGGTCACTGGGCTCAATCGTCAGGCCAAAAGTGAGGAAATGGCTCGATGCATTTTCAATGGTCACGTCCATGCATAAAAGACCCTTGGGCATGTTCGCCGGGTGCGACAGGCTAGCTAGCACGCGCGGTTCCGAGCCGAGAACAACGTATTGCGGAATGGCGATGCTGCTGATGTTTGGACTAGCCAGGCCTGTTTTGCTCGGCAGCGTCGTCTTGCGCGTCCAGTGAACTCTAAAGACTAGGTCCAGCAGTGCGGGCGTGCGGTCGTCCAGACTGACCTTTTGAACATCCAGGTCAAAAGAGGCCCTTTGCACGTCCTCTATCTTGGTCGCAATGCCGCCGTCGGGTAGGGTTGTCTTTAGGGTTGGCGTGCACTTGGCGCCATCTCCAAGTGAGAGAACTTCAATGTCGACGTTTTGAATGACAAAGGCGTCTTTGGCAAGCGACCGGTAGTTGCACTCCAGGCTCCACTTTTGCGCAAGACCTTGCGGCTTTTCGGGACCGAGATCGCAGAGGCCGGCGGTGCCAAACATGCTCGGCCACGGATCAGGGTGTAGACGGGGAAGCAGTTCGTATCGGGCTTCAAAGGTGGTCTTGGGGTGGATTTTAAACGATGTGTTCTGGATAATAGGAGTGGCCGAGTCGCTTTCCAGGTGGTATGAAACCCTAACAAAAACTTCGCAGGCTGTGGGAACGCTAAAAGGCTCCAGAACAAGATACATTGTGGTCTTTTCAGCCTTGGAGATTTTCCCAAGATGGAAGTTTGATAGACTGGTGCCTCCTTCAGCCACTTCAGAAGATGCTGATTCCTCGCCAAACTTAAGACTGAAGCCTGGAATATCTTTGCCAGCAGCCAAAACGTCCACCTTGGCTGTGATATCTTCGTCTTCAGCGTTGACAACATCCATCTCAAATTCAAGCGGCTCATCAGTGTAGTATTGCTGTAGTGGTGTCACAAGTGAGAGTTCCATCTTGGGTGGTCGGGGTTGGATATCGAGGGTATGCGGGGCGTCTCGGGCAATGGTTGTCTTTCTGAGTGTTGTTGGGTCGTACCAAGAGTGGAGGGCCCTAACTTCCTGGAACCCAGTGACATACGAAAGCTCAAAGGCATCGTTGTTCATCACCATCTTGATGCCTTCAGCCAGCGTCTCTCCGGGTTCACGCAAGGGAATAGGGAAGTACAGCACAGTAGTGTGCGCGGGCTTGAACGTGAGACAAGCACTCCCAAAAAGTGCCGGAGCCACATCATCCTCATCTTCTGCAGTAGCCTCTTCTTCCAGATCGACAGAGAGAACTGTAGTCTTACCAGCAGTTTTGGCTTTAGATGCAGTAGCCTCATCGTGAACAATCTTGATTGGCCCAATTCCGCCCTCAAACTGAATATGAAGCTCAGAAAGCTGGAATGCAGCCGCGTCATTAAACGTTTGCGTAGTAATTTGAAGTTCGGCGTAGCATGTTTCACCCGCGCGCGCCTCTTTGTGTCGAAAGAGGAAAACGGCTGAAATAAAGGGGGTGATCTTCTCTTCAGTCAGTTCGACTTGCGGCTTGGTCGAGATGGTCATGTTTTCTAGCGACTTGGTTATGTCGTACGGCCACTGGGGACGCCTTGAGAACTCTGTACACGGTTAGCCAGACATTTCTTTTTGGTGGAACAACTTATACTCACTATTGCTCATCAGCTCCCAATCAACTCCCAGTACCACATCGCCTCTGTTGGCCTTGACCGCAGCTCGTCTTAACGACCAGCAGATCTCTTCTGCAATATCCAGCCAGCTGTGCTTTCTAAACTCTGCCTCCTCCCACAGTGGAAACAGCATATCCACTGCCTTATCTGCCTGTCCCAATGCTGTCAGTTCCTTGGCACACTCCAGAGTGATATCAGCAACAGCACGATGCTGGTTGCGATCCAGAAACGGTTGTAAAGCCTTTTCCAGGCATTCAACAATGAGTTGGCCGTGATTTGTGCTTGGGCCGCTCAGGGAATACTCCTCGTATGCCTCGGGGCACAGATACGTATCGTACGAATAATCCTTGGACTTCGATGCCTCCAAAGGGTCCTCTGGCTTCTTGCGGTCTTCCTCCGGAATTGCGTATGCTAATCTTCGCCGGGCTGCTTGATGTCTCGCCGCTGCTCGGTACCAGTAGCCAGTGTGATGCAGGCAGTCCCACGGTCGGAAAGCTTCCGGGGTGCTGGTCTTTTCTGGAGGAAGAAAAACAGTCTGCTGGAACGGTGGCATCTCTGGTAGTGACATATTCTCAATAAGTTGTGCCATGACAAGATACCACCGAGCTTGCCATGCTTCCCATCCGTAGTTTTTCGTGCCGCGACCGTGTTTCTCAACCATGTATTCAGTCAAGTCGTAATGCATCTGCCATCTTCGAACTGCCCCTGAAGGATGGCCATTCCACAGCAGACACCGAATCCAACGGATAGCAGTTATATCGGCCAACATTCGAGCCTCATTCCACCGGGGTTCCCACTCTGGAATCATCTCCCAAATCTCCTGACTAGTAAGAGTCTGGTATGCTGCGTCATAAAACTTGCAGGCATTGTCCATATCCTGCCGAAACTCTGCAAAAACGGCAATCTTGAAGTCGTAGCGCACATGCCAGTGTGATAGTGATAAAATCTGAGAGGTGCCACTGGTTGGGGGAACGGTAGGATTAGGTGTCAAGCCGCGGGACCGCTTCCGTCTTGCTCTTCTGCTGAGTTCGCGATAGTAGTCGACAGCTGCTGGATACAGAGCAAGCAAGATTTTGTCTGCTGCCACATTGAGCTCCGTAACGCTCTCTTTTGGGGCCACATAGAAGATGGCCTTGTTGTCAAGACCAGAGTTTCTTCGGATCATCTCCAATCTATCGGCAATGTTTTCAACCGGCGACGTTGGAGTCGCTTGATCATCATTTAGCAAAACAACAACAAGGCGGGTACGATGGCCAGACTTTGACAATGCTGTCCTGATATTTAGGATATCATTTTGAAGCCTGACATCACTCTCTTGGGCCTGTGTTGGGTCAGTCGTGAGAACGTAGAAGCACAAGACGACACTGGGAATCAAGTCTTGGTGTTTGTGCAGCCAGTCAACATTGATAATTCCATCGGGATATAACTGCGACGTGGTACTAAGCGGCGAGAAGGGTGAGTGAACAACCGGTGGGGCTGGCGAGGACGGCTCGAAATCGGCCGGAAGCATGGCTTTTCGCGGCGGAAGCTTGATTGTCTATTGTGATTGTTAGCTTGTGAGCTGCAAACAACCCGATTGGGGCTTCCTACCCTGCCCGTGGTAACAACTCGGAATCTATACGGCGCATCTTTATAGTCTCCATCCCATGGCGGCTGAGTGGCATCAATTGAGCTCAAATAGTTCTGGAGCTGTTGAGCAACTGGCGTTTCGACAGGCGGGTATTCGGACTGGATCGTGATGGCGGTAGATTCGATTGAGCTCTCAAGCTTCAGATCAACTGTCTTTGCCGCTGACGAAAGACCAGAAACAAGCAAGAGCGGCGCATTGTGAGCGAGGCTGCCCTCAGGATAGGCTTCCATGGTGAACTGGAGTCAAATAAGACATTAAGGTTATGAAGTACGTATGTAATAGCAGAACGGCAAAGCCTGTCTGATGGTGTGTTAGAACAAAATGGACAATGCTGAGTCGGCAATTGATGTTATGGGGTGTTCCTGGTGCAACCCTGCCACAATATAAAATGCCTAGAGCAACTTTTAAGCTCAGAGTTATCCCTCACACTTTTACTTTTTTTCTGCAATTCGTGATTTGTGATTCTGGGAGCTTCAAAGTCCCCGCCATCGTCAATACAGTATTCAGTCAGTGTCCAGACTGTGCCATGTTTTGCCGCTAAGTTGCACCGCTATAATGGACCTATCGTAATAGTGCTGGTTGTACATACATAGTATTATCTCTCTCCTCTGCCTTGCCTTGTCCAAGTAAATGGGTCTAACTTTCCCCACTTAATAGATGCCTTCTAGTGCGCTCTTCCTGCTTGACAGGATCCCATGACGCGCATCTTTAACAGGCGCCCCACTTTAGCTGCTCTACCTCGCAAGTGGCCTTGTTTCTGCCGGCATACACCGCTCTAAGATAGCCAGCCTTGTAGAGTGCGCCGACAAGGGCGTTTCGATGTCTTTTGCTTGGTCTATTTTTTGTATTTATTTTTTCCACTGCTACAAATTTCGACCCAGCTTCAATATTCATACCTGTTTGTTTCTATGATCACTACAGATAGTTCTATACGGCTAAAACCACCGCCAGCCTCTTGATATTTCATTCTGGGTTTGAAGCATAGTTTCCACGCCTTGCGATCATTTTTCGCAATGTCAACACCACAGCAAATCTTGTTTGCCGAAACGATTTTGGCTGTGAAAAAGGCAATCAAGAGAGAAGCTTGTGGTATGCGGCTTCTCACGCCTTTTGGGCTTTGTAAAAAATGCTAACTTTTCTTTTTAGAATCCGATTCCGACGAAGAAGTTTCCGTCACTGGAAACCGCGGCGAAAAGACGAAAAAGAGAGCTCGATTCACACAACGCGGTCAACTGGCGCCTTCTTCAGGACCCGAAAGTTACAAGCGCGTAAGGGCTACTTACGATTCAGAAGCGAGAGGAAGGTTATGATTGACATTTATGTACTATAGTCTGTCGAATATGCCGGCGTTTGCAGAGAAATAATCAGCGAGAACCCGCCGCGGGTTGACGATGACGGATACGAAGTAGAGAGCGACGAAGAAAACACTGAGCGCTTAGAAGAGGCCGCAGCAAATTCTGCTTTGGAAAACCCTTATTCCGATGTTGTTTTGGAGAGTAAGCATACCTAGTCTCGCCTGCGCACATCTCGGGCTAGCTAACCCTTTACAGACATTCTCGCGCCTCTTACCGCTGTCACCGATCTTCCAACACACCCGATTCTCTCCCGGCCATTCACAACCAACACTCTTACCTCTCTGATGCATCAAAGTAACGACATTATGCGAAAAGAGAATGCCTCTCTATGGAGGGTGAAGCGTTTAGTTGCTGGCTTTTGTGGTGACTACATGTGGATCCCCTGTGGTGTGCTTCTTGGCGATAACGACAAAGAACTCTACAAGACCAACATTTTCCCAGAGATTACTGAAATCACCAAGGCTGCTTTGGCTGAAGGACGTGCCATTTCTGGATTGCCACCAATCGAAGAAGATACCCCTAACGGCACGGACAAGACAAATGGAAATAACAAATATGCGACGCCAGTGCCAGAGGCTAATGGCAAGGATGTTGAAATGACGGATGTCGATAATGGCACGGAGAAATCTGGCAAGAGTTCCAAGAAGCCACAAGTTGGTGGGGCCATGCCGAATGGAACGACAGAAGACCCAGAGTACTCTGTGCATCCATTTTTTGCGGCGCCATTGAACGCACGACCCGACAAGAACATGGGCCTCCCTGATGCCGAGGCAGAGGAGATGCGTCGGCTATTACAGGCCTATGTTCAGAAGCAAGAAGAGGTGTGTCGTGGCGCGCGCAAACTTTTTGAAGGACTTTTGAAAGCCCAGCGCTTGCGGCAGACAGTCATGACATGGGCGCGGACTGAAGCGCATTGTGGCCCTGATAACGACATGTCTGATGAAGAAGACTGGTATGATAAAGAGTACTTGGGAATTACTGATGACCTTAAGAAGGGTCAGGACGAAGAAGAGGAGGATACCACGACAACCAAGAAAACACGCAACCGGAAATAGAAAAAACGGCTTGTGAAACACCGGTTGTCTGCACTCCGTCGTCCTGCAGAAAAGACGTTAGAGGATGAAGTTTCGTTGCCCGAGTCAAGCCAACAGGGTGACAGGGGAAATGATGGTTTGGCATCTCCTGCTAAACTTCCAAAACCCAAGGCTAAGACTCGAGGCTCTCGGCTACGGATTGTAACGACGGCAGATGATTTGGATTCGACAGAGTCGGATAGCCTGGTAAAGTCAGAAATGGGGAGTCCGATCAAGACAAGAGCTGAGAATTCGGACAAGTCGGAGGCGGATGGATCGTCGACTGTGAGCTCTGAAGACATTCCCATGATGTTCTTGCGCAACAGAGTGCTGCGGCCTCATGTGAAGAGGTGAAGTGTGTGCTTTCTTTTTCTTGGTGTTTCGTTGTATGACGGGCTGCTTGTGTTTTCTTGGGCTTGGCGCATCCGAGGCTTTCTTTTGTTTACTGTGATTTTGGCGTTTGGAGTTTTGAAGAAATACTGGGGTTTATATGTACATGTGTATATTGGGTACTGGAGTTTATGGATACTGAGGCTTCAACCGAACTGTTTGTCTTTTAGGAACTCTCTCTATGTTTATTTGAAATCGATTTGCCCTTACCTCCCGCCTGTGATAACCAGCTTTGGAGTTCCTTCTCTCTGAAGAGTCTCTGCGATAATGCTCCTGCTATAGTCACTACTTGGCTTCCTTCCGGCTTTGCGATAAGCATAACCCGAGAAATCTCTTCCATCACATCACAGCTTCTTCTCTTTGTCGCCCTTCCGCCTTTCTGGCCATCCATTCATCTTCTATCGGTGTTCCGTTGTAATATACTTTGTGATTGTTTAGCTGCCCCGACGGCGTTTTTGCTCCATTCATACGGCAATTATAGCGTTATGCCACCATTCCATCAAGTATCATGCGCTTCTTTGATGCTGTGTTTTCTTTAGTTCTCATCAGCCTCTTGTCACCAATATGTTCAGCCGCCGCCGTTCCGCTCCGCTCTACGCGAAAAGCCGATATGCCTGTTCTGGCTCTCCCATATGGGTCTTTCCGGGCCGTTTACAATGCACGAACTGATATGTAGGCAGTTTTTGGTGTAGGCTGGAATGTGCACTGCTAACGTTGGTAGTTATACCTTTAGAAATATCCCGTACGCTGCGCCGCCGGTCGGAGACTTGCGGTGGAGAAAGCCGCAGCCGCCGCTCACCCAGTCTGGTATACAAGATGGCAGATTCGGGCCTCGGTGCCCACAGGGTATCATGTCGGGTTTCAACATTATGGGCCCTGGCAATCAGTACCCGGTGGGTCGGGCAATCAACCAGATGTAAGAAATCTTGACAATGTGCTCGCTTCAAAGCTAATGCGGTTAGGTTTGCTGGACTTCCGGTCCCTGAGTTCCGAAATATCAGCGAAGACTGCCTGTACATGGACATCTATGTCCCCGGAAAAGCCATTATCGACGGGGAAACCCTCCCAGTAGTTGTCTGGGTTTTTGGCGGCGCTTTTGTGATGGGCAGCAAAGACGTATACCAGCCATTCCTGCCCTAGTATGACGGCTCTGGTATGATTAACCAGTCGAAAAACAACATCATCTTTGTTTCATTCAATTACCGGCTAGGAAGCTTTGGCTGGATGGCCGGCACGACAATGGAAAAGGATGGGCTGCCAAATGCTGGTCTGTGGGATCAAAGAGCGGCGTTTCAATGGGTTCAAGACTACATTCATCTTGTAGGTGGCGACCCAGATCAGGTCACGGCAATGGGCGAGTCGGCCGGCGGCAGTTCGCTTGAGCATCTACTAGTAGCCAAAGGCGGGACTTTAGATCCCTTGTTCCGACGCGCAATCATCATGTCTCCGGCATTTCAACCAATGTGGGACCGTGATGGCAGTCTGGAGGACATTTACAACAAGTTTGAAAGGTTTTCCGGGTGCGAGGGCCAGGGCCTACACTGCCTACGAAAACAGTCGAGCGAAAAGTTGATTGCAGCCAACACGAAGCTTCTCTCAACCCACCATCCCGGTAGTTTTGCACTAGGTCCTTCGGCTGATGGCGACTTTATTCGACAACTTGCTCCGCTCGAACTCTCTCAAGGCCATGTATGGCCAATCGAGAGCATGATTGTCTCGCACACATCGGATGAGGGAGTGATGTTTGTCAGTGGCGACGTGATTACAAATGACCAGTTCATGGATTTCATGCACACAATCTTTCCGCAGTACACGTTTGACACTGGTCTGGTTGACCTTATTGCTGAGTACTACCCCCCGGTTTCCGGAAAGCACAGTGTGTACCCGTCTCAGGCCAAGCGCCTGGGTGCTTTGATTCGTGACGCGTGCATTACCTGCAACAACCGCTACTTGAACAAGGGAATTGGCGACAGGAAATCTTATGACTTGCAATACAGCGCACTCCCCGGCTGGCATGGAGCGGATCTGTTTGCAGTTTTCTTCAACCCCAAGCTGGCGGCCAATAGCTGGCTGCAGCTCCTTGCGGCCTTTGTCCTCTTCCCAGCTGGCTTGGTCTTTTCTGGCCTGAGCAGGGCGCTGCAGAGCTACTACACGTCATACGTTATCACGGGCGACCCAAACACGCGGCGAGTACGGTGGAACTTGCCGCCAACAGTTGAGTGGCATCATCCACGAAGCATTGGCCGAGAGAATGTGGCAAACGTTGTCAACGTGGGCAATTTGCATGTCAGCACCGTGTCTGACGACAAGATGCCACTGGACAAGTGTGACTTTTGGCTGGATGTTTTCGCAGCAGCGACGGCGATAGGCGGATATGCGCCGGAAGACGAAGTCATCTTTCAGACTTTGGTGAATGTTAGTGGAAATGCCAGTTGGCGGTGTAAGCCGGGGAGTGGAACACGGGCGGCAGAGAGGAGCGAAACAAAGGGCGTTTGATTATTATACTACTCTACAACGAATACACGGGTTCATTTTTTATTGTTTTTCTTTTCCTCTGTATTCCCGAGAGCCTAGACGGCATCTGTCTATTGCTGCGTCCGTATTGTCACTGTCGATGCAGTTTTATTCCGCCATCCTGCTTTTGCCAAGGCTGTTTGGATATGTTGCTGTAGCATCTCCTTGACATCGTCATTCTTGACCAGATACAATAAGCACTGTAGTTGTTCAATAGCCGGTCTCCCCAGCATCAAGTATCTCTGACGCACCATATTCCCGAGGTCCGGCAACACGGACACTGACAGCGGCACATCGTGGATCCATATCTTGACCGTGGGCCCATGCAGGGTTGGTGCGGCAAACGGCGCGCTCGTGCAGCCCAGCGCGAGGGCAGCATCGTAGCTCAGCAGGCTGCGTTTCTGGTCGGCGTTGAACTCGACGGTCAACGGCTCTGTCGCGAGGGCGCGCACGGGCAGGATGCTGGTGGCGGTGGCGGTGGCGGTGGCAGCTGGCACGGCAAAGGCGGGCGACTGCGGGGAGACGACGCCGGTGGGCAAAATCAAGCTGGGCACGTGCAAGTCGAGCGAGTCGGGGCTCCAAGGCGGCGGAAATAGGAGGTTCTGCGGCGTGAAGAGGGACTGGGCGACTTGGCGGGTGCTTAGGTGCGAGTTGAAGATGAGATGGTTGGCGCGCTGGTCAAAGGGCAGTGGGGAGGAGGAGCGTGGGAGGGGAGAGCGGGACTTGGATTTGGACTTGGCTTTGCGCTTGGGTGGTTTAGAGATGCGGTTGGCAAAGGGGGAGGCGGAGGCAGGCATGATTGATTATTAGAGATATGGGGTATAAGTGAGTGTGTTGTGAGGTGAGATGGTGGATGTATTTCCGGGAGTGGAGATGGGTCTGAAAGTAATAGTACAAGAGAAGCAAAAACACAAAACAAGGAGAAAAAAACAAAAAGCCAACCAAAAGAAAAGAAAAGTCTACAAGATCAAATAACGAGGAGACGAAAATGAGGAAAAGAGAGGTTCTACGGCGGTGGTTATAAAGTAACACTAGCCCGGATCCATGTCTCTCCAACGCCGATCTACGCAGCCTGCAGACCAGGAAACAACAACAGATTATGGTTGAAACACCAAACATCTGATGTCAACATGTATGTACAAGTCCTCTACTTGTACTTTTGGTTGCTCTTCCTTCGCTCGGCTTGTTTTCTCTTCTTGTGTTCTTGGCCAGCATGAAAAGAATACCTGCGACTCAGGGTTGCGCTGTCTCGCACGGTAAATCGTATGATGATCTGCTGTCATGGGCAAGTTTGACCTGACCGTAACATTCTTCTTGTTTTCTTTGGTCCATGATTGGAGTCAAGGTTATCCTGCAGCCTTGAGAAGTCCAATCAAAGTGAATATTAAAAGTGAGAGAGAGAGAAAACAAAAAGATGAATCTGGGAGGCGCAAGGGTATGTACCTGCGTCTGGTACAGTTGTACCCTCTAACAAAGCAAATGAGTCTCGAAGCATTCTTTGGTGGCTTTTGTCTCTGGGATTCCAGACCACAGAAGCCAGGTTTCTGCCTTGCTTTACCATCACTCTGAAATCACATGTCATTGATAAGATTCCTGTTTTGCCACTGACACTTCTTATCTAATCTCCCGTATTGCTGTTCCGTCTAGAACATAAAGTTAAGCAAGGTGGTGCTGTATTTGAGTGATGCTGTTCTTACATTGGGCTGTTTCTTGCCTGACGCCATCCAGGGCTTATATCCTTCAGGTCTAGGCAACCCTCTATGCTCAACTCCTTTTTCCTTTTTCTTTTCTTCATGTGATACTTTCTTGTCTTTATATCTACTTTCTATCACAAGAACAGCCATCTCGACTTGTCTTTGTTCAATACACACTGCGGGCCCCACTTTGCAAGGGAACTAACAAGCGTCTAGCTCCACATTCAACTACACCTTAAAGTTTGGACCTTGAAGAGCACAAAGAATCTCAGGTGCAATCAACAGGTAAATGCTGAGTTATGTTGCACTGCATCCGCAGTGTCTTGTTCTTGACTTATGTCATGCGGAACGAACAAAGTCACTGCTTTTCGTGGTCTAGTGTTATATATAACCCTAACACTGCCGTATCATGTTCAGGGTTAAGACTGTTGTAGCACAAAGACCTTTGTAGGACTTTGTAGACTGGCTCTCTCGACTGGGATTTTCAAGGGGCACACGAGTGGATTTCCCTCCGGACTGATTGTGTGCTTGTTTGCTTCTTTTCACAGAAGCGTTTAGCATACACAAACTAAGCCCACACCCCCATTGCAAAGTATCCCAAGCTTGAGCCTTCAAGACATCCAATCTCAACGACCCGAACTCCCCTCAAGGCACACAGCCTGCATCTCGCCGCTTCCGTCACACAACCCCTCTCAACCCCGTCAGCCTGTCTTCTCGTGACTGCTTAATTATCCGAGACATGCACTCTACCTACATGTCTGCCCAGTATCTCTCCAGAAGCTTTGAACCCATTCGTTTATACCACCCGAGCCGGTCGAAATTGGATTTTCCTTTTTTTTATAGATAGATGTTGTTCCGCATTTACTATCTTCACTGCCTCTTTCCGTTTTCGTCAACAGCCTGCTTGAAACTTCATGAAAACGGGATTCATAAAAATGACGGTTACAGCTTGTGTTATGCCCATGCGCCCGTTGCTCTATACCAGCAATACTCCCTCCCCAGGGAACACAGAACAAAAATATATCCATAGCTGAGTGATTTGGGGGCTGTTCCAAGCCGGACATACAGAGTGGGTGATTCTGTGTGTATGAAGCCCTTCAAATAGAAAACTCTATTTCCATCACTTTTTCTGTTTCCCCACGTTTTCCATTATCGGCACGGCAGTGGGTTCCCTCTCTGTCTGCTGTTCAGTGATAAGGGTTACATGAGCTCTTGTCTAGCTCTATATATATAGAATCAAGTTCTCTGTCGCCGTTCACGCCGGCTTTTCGTCCTCTCATCTTCTTCTTGTCCCTCTTCTTTACTCACAAGCAAGTTAATTTTCATGTTAAATCACCAAGACTTCACGATGCCTTCCTTCAGCATGCTCGACAAACTCCCGCGCATTCTCACCCGCAAATCGCATGGCTACACTTCCTGTCAGCTCTCCCCTCCGCCTCTCTCTCTCTTCCTCCGACACATTCAACTGACCACTCCAATCTTATAGTATCCGAGCGGCCCCTTCTTCGCCGCCACCCGTACCGCCGCACCTCGACGCGCGCCGTTCTACGCTTGAATCTGCACAACATTCCGCAGCTCTTTGACGAGTCGCCGCAAGTCGCGAGACGCGGCCTGCGGTGTGCGTTTTTGCAGGCGAGACATTTGGCGCCGCCGATGGAACATATGGTTTGGTTGTAACAGAGTCAGTCATGGCTGCCAGAGAGAGAGAGAAAGAAAGGTGAATATAGTGGTTTCGGCCCCCGAATCTGACGTGCACGGCTGGAAAGACAGACCGCTATAGCTCTCGCTTGTTACGTTAGTCATGGTGAAAAGAGTCACGTGCGAGCGTTTGAGTCCATCCAATGAGCTCTCTATACACTTTCGTTGAACAATCCTGCATAACTGTATAATGCTCATATATAATCGGAGCTCCGGCACACCTTGCATGCCACAGCCCATAAGACCAGCTATCAATAGAAAAACATGTTACTATCAAACATAAACAAACCATTAGAAAAAAATAAAAGCACTCAACAGTCGCCCTGCCAATTCTTCTTGATCCACTCTCCCAGATTCTCCGAGAACGTGCCCTCAGAGTACATCTTGACATCCTTATCCGTATAATCCCCGCCAGCAAACTTTGTCGCCGCCAGAACCCACGGTGTCAGGAAATCAATAAACACCACATCCACAGCCTCGGGCGGCACGTCCTCGGAAAAGCCCGTGGTCGCTTGAATACAGTTAGGCGCGTTAAAGTACTCAATTGGCGAGTGCACTGTGTCGTCGCCATCGGTGCCAATGTCATCTTGTGTGGTGTATCCCGCCGTCAACTCCGGGCTCGGCTCCGGCTGTGCGTGACCCATGGGGATCTGGTCGCCGGCAGCGTGCATGCGTGCAGAGGCTTCATTGGGTCTGGAGCGCTGTAGGTTTTTGCCCGCCCAGACCTCGGGAGGCGCCATGTGCTTGCAATCGCGTACAGAAGCAGCATTGAAAATCGGGCCTGAGTTGTTGAGGATGGCCAGAATCTTGGACGCAATCTCGTACGGCACATCGCTCAGATAGACAATACGGCTGGTGAACGGCGAGACATTGTACAGCGAGTCACTGGTGAACAGGCCACGGAATATGTCAAAACGTACGCCTCCCGTGTTGAGGAAGCCCATGCGTGGCTTATCAGCGCGCTTGGCGTTGTAAAAGATGCCTGAAAGACTCTCGTTGGCGAACCACGAGTAGATGCTGTTCTTGTGCGGATACGGCACGCGGCTCATCCAGAGACTGCGTGGAGCACAGCCATACTTTTCATTCAGCTTCAGAGCCGTACGGGCCTCGTACACCATCTTGGAAGTAGCTAGGCCCTTTTCTGTAGGGAAGGTAGACTCGTTGAGACCTGTGTGATAGTAATAGCCGAACAGGTTGTTGTCCAAGTAGCGGCGCGTAAAGCTGACAGAGCTAGCAGCCTCAATGCCCTCGCCGGTAGTGGACTTTTGCAGGCCATCAATAGACATCCACCCCACAGTCTCAAAGTAACGGCCGCTGGCCATGGCAAACGCCTTGGAGTCGTACGACAGAGCATCGCGCACGTGGGCGTGGCCGGCAAAGATAGCGATAGGCGTGTGCCAGTTCTGCTTGCGAATAGCAGTATACACAGCCTTGAGCTCGGGCATACGCAGACCAACATGGCCAAAGACCACAAAGATATCAGGCTTCAGACGGATGGCATCCTGGAACCACTTCTCCTTGATCGTGTCCTCGGTGCGCTGCACAACGGTGTTGTTCTGGTTGCCAGTAAAGTCAAAGATGAAGCCAAAGGCCAGGACATCGATGCCGCGGTTCTTGGTCTTGAAGCGTTTGTAGCGTTGGGCAAAGGGGCGCTGTTCGCCGGTCTCGGGATCCACGTAGTCGAGATTCGACGAAACGTAATTGTCCTTGAAGTTTGGCACCTGGATGGTTTGCTCTCGATCGGCTGTTTCACGCTGGTACAGTTCATGGTTGCCGACTGAGAGGATGTCGACGTCCTGTTGACGGTAGATGTCGTAGGTGTAAAGACCTTTGGGGCTCGAAGCGTCATACAGGCCATTGCCTTCAACACGATCGCCGGTATCAATCAACAGTAAATCAGCACCGAGATCGTCGGCCTTGCGGCGCATGTGATGAGCAAAGGAGACATAGTCGCCCCAATCGGCAGAATACTGGTGCCTATGACGTTGTTGTTAGCAGGTATGTTGAATAACTGATGGATTGAATAATACATACTCGGAAACGTGCCCCCCAAACCAACCGTGAGTGTCAGTAGTGTGCAAGAAGTTTAACTGACCCCAAGTCAAGTCGCGCATCGGAGATTCGACTGGCTTTACAGCATCGGGCTGCATTGCTGTTGCCAAGGCGAAAAAAGATCCCAAAAGGGACGATTGCGCCAACGAAGATCGCATAGTGAATGACGATGGACTGCTTTTCGCAATAAGAGAATTGTCAGATGCCCAACAACAAGAAGAAGGGTTAAGAAGAGTTAAGATGTCGATGGGTAAAGCTGGTATTTATAAGCACCCTGATGTCCAGCTGGTAAGATCAATCAATGCAAGAGGCGAAAAATAGGGCGGCTGAAGAAGGACGCCAAAAGCTCCCTGATTTCTATGACGTGAAGGTCTCTAGGAAAAGGTTAAGGAGCTCACGCCAAAGCGCAGGGAAGAGGCCTGCTTTGTTTATTTTGCAACCCCTGCAAAAGCCCATTATACCCAAATAGGCAATCCCATCCTTTTCTCTGTATCGTTTACAGACAACCTCCTCTAAAGCTTTATGGCATACTCGAAGCTGTGAAATTTCACAAGCTTGGAACTGTGAGGAGTTTTAGTCTAACGAGCTGAGAGCGTCTTGCGCTCAATCCGCAGCCGGATAATATTGATGCGCCGGTCCATTTCCGCCTTGAACAGCTGCTGCACTGCTTCTCTGTCCTGCTGAGCACTCAGCACCATATCAACAGCGTCTCCCAAATTTCGGCGTCGTGTGGCGCCAGAGGCGCTGCGTGAGAGCAGCGCCAGATCGCGGGCTTGACAGCGCTTCGCAATCTCAAGACGGCCTTTGAGTTCGTGGAGGGATGTGCGGGTGAAGTCGATGAATTTCTGGGCTTCGCGGAGCTCGAGCGAGATTTGGCGGATTCGCTCACCAGTAATGGAGTTTTGACTACGGCTCATTTTGTTTCGTGGTACGTGGAGTCGATATGATATACGGTGTATTGTATAATGTGTACAGTAAATCTGCATATCTATATCTGTTAGTTTCCCATCATGACGATGCGGCTATGTATCATCTTACCAGTATCTTAATCTTCTTACGTTGGGGTAAGTCAAAACTTGAAAATGAAAATTGAAAAGTAAGAGAAGAAAACCACCTTTAGAAAAATAGCATTCCAAAGAAGATTATTCAATCCAATATGAGTGGAGTATCATAAATATCCTATTTGGGTTGGCTCCCATCTCGACAAAGAGTATCTTAGGGTCTGCTATACAAGGGTTATGTATGACTTTGATCACAACAAAAGTGGATCCTGTCTAGAGCTCAACTCAACTTTGTTACACTTGAACCACCTTCATCAACCATTTCAGTAATTGGCAGCCTTCGCTCTAGTTTCTTTCAATATGCGGGCTTGTCTTCATAGAAGCTGTTCCCAAAGGAGCTTCCTTCTACAATCCCGGCTCTACTCTACCATCAAAACCAACCACTGGGTTACAAAAGGTTCTTATTTACACCTGCTCCAACAAGCCAACCCTTCCACTAACCCCAAACCAAGTAACCGATATCCCCCCTGAGGCCTTGAAAAAGCCCGGCGCCTTCCGTCTAGCTGTCAAGGACAACATCGCCACCGGCTCCCTGCCTACAACATGCGCTTCCCGCATTCTCCGCGGCTACACGAGTCCCTTTGAAGCCACCATAGTGCGCCAACTGCGCGCCCGCAACGCCGTCCTCGTCGGCACCACAAACATGGACGAATTCGGCATGGGCTCGCACTCCATCAACTCTGCCCATGGGGCCGTTGTCAACGCCGCATCGACATCGGCAGCCCAGCCACGGTCTGCCGGAGGGAGTTCCGGCGGGAGCGCCGTCGCCGTGCAGTTAGGCGAGGCAGATGTGGCGCTGGGCACGGACACGGGCGGGTCGGTCCGGCTGCCGGCTGCGTACACGGGAATCTTCGGATTCAAGCCGTCATACGGCATGTTGTCGCGGTTTGGTGTGGTGCCATACGCGAATTCGTTGGACACGGTGGGCCTGCTGGCTAAGCGCGTTGACGAGATGTACGACCTCGTCTTTAGCAAGGGGATCTACATGGAACACGATCCGCAGGACCCAACATCGCTAAGCAGCGCGACGAGAGAGCGCTGTGAAGCAGCACACGGCACAGCGCCCAAGACGCTAGATGCGGCACTGCCCACAGAGCCTAGGAGAATCACCGTTGGTGTGCCGCTGGAGTACAATATTGCTGAACTCGATCCTGCTATTCGGGAAACCTGGACTGCTGCCGCTGAAGCCCTAGAGCAGTGGGGCGCCCGCGTTGTGCCCGTCTCGCTGCCGTCTACGCGTCATGCGCTGTCGGCGTATTACATCATTGCCCCCGCCGAAGCCTCTTCTAACCTCGCCAAATACGACGGCGTGCGCTACGGCCACCCGCCACCCTCACCTTGCTCTTCCTCTACCTCTGAATCAAACTCCGACACCCTCTACGCCTCGACGCGCGGCAGCGGCTTTGGCCAAGAAACCCGCCGCCGCATTCTGCTCGGCGCATATAGTCTAAGCTCTGCCGCCATGGACAACTACTTTATCCAGGCGCAGCGCGTGCGGCGCAGCGTGCAGCGGGACTTTGACCGCGTATTTGCGCGCGCGAATCCCTTGTACGACGCTGCGCCGTTTGACTTGAGTGATATGGATGATGCCGTTGTGCTGGACAACAAGTTAGGGCCGCCACAAGTGGACTTTATTCTGGCACCAACAGCGCCGACGACGGCACCGTTGCTGGCAGATGTACAGAAAACGCCGGTCGATGCGTATGCCAATGATGTATTCACAGTGCCGGCGAGTCTGGCTGGTTTGCCCGCTGTGAGTGTGCCGGTTGAGATTAAAGGAGCACAGGATGTCGCAGGGTTGCAATTGGTTGGACAGTTTTGGGATGATGCGCGGGTTCTGGGCATGGCAAAAGCGCTTTCACAGATTCTAAAAAGCCAGTCATGATGAGTGTTGTATTTGAATGACAGGAGATGTAATGGGTAGTGTAATATTAGGATATAGAAATATCAGCTTGGCAATCGCTGATCATGAACGAGGTGGGGAGCGTGAGCGCGAGCGGCTGTTGGACCGGCTTCGGCTGCGGCTGCGGCTGTAGCTTCGACTACGGGACTTTCTGGGACTGTCTGACAACCCACTCGCACTCCGACTCCGAGATGAATCGACATCCATGCCCTCTTTTTCCTCATCGCTCTTCTCCTCCTCCTCCTCCTCCAGCATAGCCTCGACATCACTTGTCGACCGTGGCTCCAGCTCATCCATATCCTCCAGCACCTCTCTCTTGGGCATCTTCCACAGTGACGTACCACATACTCTTTCCTTGACCAGTAAATCATCCACAAACTCATCCATATACGTCAACACCGTGCCGTTGCGCCCTTTGCGTTTCAGCTTTCTGTAGTCTTCCAGAAACGGCTCCAGAAGCTGATAGCACTGCTTGGCCGGCCTCGTCATGCGCACGTAGAAACACGCCAGAGCCCGCAGGTACTTGAAGTGCTCACCGCCAAGCTGCATGTACTCGGTTAACACGGCGTCCGACGGCGCCAGCTGCAGCAGCTTAAACGCCAGACACAGAAACGGCGTCGGCTTCTGCGTCACGCCGTACGTGCCGCCCACAAACTGCACGTATTCTACCACACGGTCCACAATGTCGGCTTCATTGAGCGCAAAGCATTGCTCCTTGTAAAAGTAGCTGTCAATGATGCGCTCGCGTACTGCCTTTTCCATGATTGTCGCGGGATTCAGGCCGTTGGGTGCAAGCGGGCCGTTGGAGCCACGTTCATCAAGAAATCGCCGCTCATCGGCGTAGATGGTATCGGGTTTGCTCATGTTGGTAGGGAGCCGGAGGACTGAAAGGAATGTTGGAAGGTGCGTCGAGAACTGGTTTTGAATACATAGGGTTACAAAGCTTCGTCAAACGGTTTTGTGAAGCTTTAAGATGCGACGCGATTCCACTGTTTTCTTATCGATAAGCCTTATCTTATCGCCCGAAGCAGAAATTCATAGACGTAGCAAGCAGCTTTCTCCTTCGGAATCTGAAGGCCGCGTGGCCCAATGGCAAGGCGTTTGACTACGAATCAAAAGATTGTGGGTTCGAATCCCATCGTGGTCACTTCATATCTTCATCACTTTCTTTTTGAATCCAAGTCTCAAGTATCAATCGAGGCCCACTTCTTTATGTTTTTGCATTCAATCAAACCCATCTACTCGCTGTGCCAAGTCCCCTCCGCGGTTGCTCATGCACCGCCGCAAAGCGCCTAACCATGATGCGCAAGCCACTGACGAGTCCG
>CM069899.1:633245-656404 GCA_036034705.1 Thielaviopsis punctulata | reverse complement strand
AAAAAAAAAAGACTAGAGAAAAGTCAGACACGGACAGATTGCAAGAGAATTAAGTAATCAGCGGAATATGTGATCGAAGGCAGCGTTCAAAGAGAATCTCCAACTGATAGGTAGCAAAAAAAGAGAAGAAGAAAAGAAATCCACAACGGATGTCGCTGAACTGAACTGAGTTGTATATGCATGTATGCTAAACAAAGGTATGAATCTAGACAGGGCCGAGCTCAGTGGCTTAGGCGTCGTCGTTCTTTCTCCCCGGCACTTGAAGCAGCGGGGACGATTTGAATCTGTGGTTGTAGTAATTAAAGCAAGATCTTTAATAGGGAAAGGAGAAACGATGAATAAAAGGTGGAATGAAGAGAAAACAGAGAAGTGTGCTCCGTAGAGAGGATAGAAAGGCGAGGGGGGAATGAGTTAGCAAGAGTACTACTAGATGTGTAGTATGTATGGCATGTCCACGAGTTGGTGCTGTTGCGCCAGAATACTAATGGGAAAGACATAAACAAATCTAGTACATAGTACTTATACATATATACTGTACTACGTACCAGTACATAGTATGTACATGTACAAAAATTCACTGTTGTTTATTTTTCTTTTCTTTTCGCTCTATCGACAGCTTGTAACGCACGTTTTGTACGAAGACAAACCTCCTTCCTTTTCCTCCACTGCAACGCTAACTGCCCTCTCTCCGCTCTCCGCTCCACCGCGCTCCTTCCCAACTGTACGAGGAAAGAAAGGCTTTCTGATGGGCTCCCAATGGGCTCCCAAATACATGGCCAAGGCAGCACTTTGGAATTCATCCTTGTATGGTGCATTCAATCTTACTCTGTACAAATATGCCCACACAAAGCGGGCGAGCAGCGTTCTTGATCGATTATGGTGTGATGGGTGTGAATTGTGAAGAGAAAATACATATGTACATACATGTAGTATCTGTATGTCAAGTCCTAACCTAACGCCTTCCCAATCAAGAACACACCAAGACGGGAACTAGGAAAGAACAATGTAAATAAATTTGACACAAACCAAGGAAGGCGTGCTTTTTGCTAGCAAACCATCCACTACTACTACTACTACTACTACTACTAGTACTTGCTCTTTATTCGGCCCCTAATCTTTTGCGTCAAATGAAGATGCTCGTTCCAGAACCGCCGGATTCCTCTCATGTATCACCATCCGCCTCTTCCGGTGACACACTAGAATTGGAATCGACTCGCTTGTGTTCACATAGCGCTTCATCTGAGCCTCCATCATCAGCTTCCCCGTCTCATTCTGCGCAAATCTGTCACGCGCTCCCCAACAAGGACAATACTGATTCCAAGACACTCATTTCGCCCTCTTTATTAACGTCATCGCCGTCATCGCCATCACCTACTTCTTCCAGAGCGCCCATCAAAGCCAAGCCCATGTTGACCGTGGCGCTTTCGGTGGTGGTAATTACACTACTGCCGCTAGCCGTTTATGCCGTATTTCTGGGAATAGGTAGCATTCCTTTTTTCCAGCGTCAGTGAGTCCAACCCTAAGCAATTATAGCCACTCTAACACCCTATATGATCTAACATCCATCCCAGCTTTATCTATGCACACAAAATCAATAGTCTTTTGTTTGATGACTTGAACACTCCAGAGGCTTGGGGCTTTGTCCGTAAGAATTAGCATCACATCAGCACCTGGGTAGTGCCGTTCGTTAACTTATTCGTCATTATCTTTATAGACAACCAAGCCACCCCGTTCAACATTACTACTGCCGATGGCGAAACTCTGTATGCTTGGCATGTGCTACCTCTTTCCGTATACAGCCAGAATGAAAGCGTAATCGCTGGTGAGACGCGCGAATCTAGACGCGATATCACACAGACAAATGCCTTTCGATTACTCAAGCAAGACCCCAATAGAAAGGTTGTAATCTACTGTAAGAATCACCGTCTTCTCATCTTGATTTTCACCTCTTCTAACAATGTATAGTCCATGGAGTATGTCAGTCTTGATTCATCTTGTTGAATCAACCCCAGTCAGATGCTACAAACAAGCAAAGACACTTCCAGTTGTACTAATACACTTTTAGAATGCAGGCCACCTTGCTAATGGCGGGCGTACTGAATCATACCATGCGCTGACATATAGCTCTGATTACCATGTAATCGCCTTTGACTACCGCGGTTTCGGTCTCTCGACCGGCTCGCCCAGTGAAACTGGTCTGGTTATTGATGCTTGTTCCGTCATAAACTGGGTTATCACCGTCGCCGAAGTGCCACCAGAGAATATTGTCTTGTTCGGTCACAGTTTGGGCACCGCCGTGGTTTCAGCTGCTCTTGAAAAGTATTCTACAGCTGGAACGCTCTTTGCTGGTACACTTCTTGTTGCCCCGTTCAGTCAACTTCCCGAAATGCTTACCGGCTACCGAATTCTTGGAATATTCCCTGTTCTTGGTCCCCTGTACTATATTCCCGGAGCACAGCGCTTAATCCAGTCACTTATCTGGGAATCTTGGCGATCTGTGAAGCGTCTGTCGAATGTCGTTAGGGTTGGCCCCTCGGGTTTACGGTTGACTCTTATTCATGCCATGGATGACCGAGACATTCCGGCAATAGAGTCAGGCCGCATTCTTTTTCATTTGGCCACCGCTCTCGAGTCTGGAGTCTCTGATCCGACAGCCTTAATGGAAAAAATCAATGAAAATACAGTCGGTACTGTTGAAGACGGGCTTGTCACGACGTGGGTTGGGGAGCCCAATCTCGTGATTAGGCGGATATTGTGCCCATATGGAGGTAAGTTTGACTTTTCTCTTTTCTTAAGATGTAGTCAAGTGCTAATAGAAACAGGGCACAACAACGTCATCAAGTCAGCATCGGTTGTTCTTGAGATTCATCGATTCTTCAATGATGACGGATCTGGCAGACTAAGTCCTGTTTAAGCTTTAATGGTGCCGCTTCTTGGACTTGCATTGTGCGTAGTAGGTATGGCACTTGTCCAATGTCACACAGACCCTGGCTACTGCTAATCTGACTTATTTTCCAGGTGGGAATGCACCATAAATCGTGCTTACTTTTTTTTTTTTATCTTTAGCCCCTGAAATTTCACTGTTAGCTTGGCCGCTGTGTTACCAAAATAGGCGCAAAGAACCCCACCACAAGCCCACTATAAGACCCCGCATTACCTTCTCATTTCAACTTAAAGCCCGCCGAAATCTATGGAAAGGCTGACGATTTCGTGGCGTCGTAGAAGTCAAGGAAGGAGTCGACGGACTGTAGCCTCGCGATTTTGACTCGTACATGGCCTTGTTTCTCCTTTCTGAAGTTATTTTATTTTTTATTCTTTTAATACAGTCATTTTCCAATTTCCATCGCTTTAACCTATGTGCTTACTTGATACCTCCGAAAACAAAAAAAATCACGCGACAATTTTTTTTTAAAGTCCCCAATGCCTGCCCAGCCTGAAGAGAAGCTGTCGGCGACTTCTGACGCCGCTACGGCTCCTGATGCCGACAAGCCCATGAAGCTCGAAACCGAAGGCGCTGAATCCGGATCTGAAGACGACGAGCACGAAACTACCGAGGCAACCGCAGCCGGAGGCGAATCCAGCACGGCCGCGAAAAAAAAGAAGCGGAAGAGCAAGAAGAAGAAGAAGAAGGCCGTTGCACAAGACCCAGTTCCCGATGCCGAGAGCACCAAGGCTGCGCTGGAGCAGCTGCCTGCCGAGCAGCTCGAGGAGCTAATGAAGCTGAACCCTGCGCTGGTGGAGGAAATTAGATCAGGGTCGTCTGTGGGGGTTAATATTGCTCAGATGCTGCGCCAGTTGACGCTGCAGGATATCATGACGGGACTAGCGTCCAGCGGTCGCAATGTCAAGGATATGGGCTCGTACAAGTTCTGGCAGACGCAGCCTGTGCCGCGTCTGGATGAGAATTCGGGGCCGGTGGAGGAGGGCCCCGTTAAGCCTAACCAAAAGGTCGAGGATGTGCCTACGGAACCCATGAAGCTTCTAGATGACTTTGAGTGGGTGGAGGTTGACTTCCATAACGAGGAGGAGCTCAAGGAGGTCCATGCGCTTCTTCAGGGCCACTATGTTGAGGATACAGAGTCGATGTTGCGCTTCAACTATTCGCTTGGAATGCTTCGCTGGTACGTCCTGACTCATATTATATGATGATGTGATACTAATTTTATGTAGGGCCATGATGTCTCCCGGTTGGAAGAAGATGTGGCACGTTGGTGTTCGTGCCGGCCCTATGCGCAAGCTCGTGGCCTTTATCTCCGCCATCCCCGTCAAGGTCAATGTGCACGGAAAGCAGTTCATTACGTCTGAAGTCAACTTTTTGGTCGTGCACAAGAAGCTCCGCGGCAAGCGTCTGGCTCCTGTGCTGATCAAGGAGATTACGCGCCGCAGCAATATTGAGGGCATCTGGCAGGGTCTGTACACAGGCGGTAGCGTGTTACCCCGCCCCGTCAGCACGTGCCGCTACTACCACCGTGCACTTAACTGGACCAAGCTGTACGAGGTTGGCTTCAGTCCTCTACCGTACGGTACCAAGCCTCCAGCCATGGTACGCAAATATGCGTTACCAACGGAAACAGCAACGCCCGGTCTGCGGCCGATGAAGGCGTCGGACGCTGATGCTGTGCTGGGACTGCTGCGCAAGTACCTGAAGCGTTACGAGTTTGTACCGGTGTGGACCAAGGAAGAGTTTTTGCACTGGTTTCCGACTGAGAACCCCGAGGGTGAAGACCAGTTCTTCTGGTCGTATGTTGTTGAAGTATGTTTTCTCTTTTTCTTTTGTTGCATGCATTGCTGATCAGTACTGACTGTCTACAGAACGACAAGAAGCAAATCACCGACTTCTTCTCCTTCTACTGTCTTGAGTCCTCCGTTATCAACCACCCCAAGCACAAGGCCATCCGTGCTGCCTATCTCTCCTACTATGCCACGGATGTTGGCCTGGCGACTCCCGTCAACAAGGATGCTCTTGGTGAGCGCCTGAATCTGTTGATGAACGATGCTCTGATCCTGGCCAAGAAGTACAACTTTGACGTGTTCAACGCACTGTCTCTGATGGACAATGGCCTGTTCTTGGAACAGCAAAAGTACGGTCCTGGAGATGGCCAGTTGCACTACTACCTGTTCAACTACCGGGCAAACCCTATTTCTGGTGGCGTGGACAAGAACAATGTGTTGGACAAGGAAAATCTGAGTGGAATTGGCCTGGTTATGCTGTAAAGTCGAATTGTACAATATTGATTTTGCCAAAGGCAATGTGTCAAGGATGATGCTTACATCATTCATGGTATTCAAGACTTTTCTCTTCATATCCATCGATATTATCTCTCTCAAAATCAATCTTGAGCATTCTTTCATGCATAATCTGGAGTCATCTTTCTGAGTTCTTGTCCGAGTATGCCTTAGTTTAGGATCAAGTCTTGTATCTGAGCTTAAACGAGTTACTGCACAAGCTGCTGATCTCGCCAGATACAAGTTTGGTATTATTAAATTGTATGAATTTGAGAGTGGGCTGAAAGAAAGCTATGCTCCCAAGTATAAGCCCTTGATTCCATGCCTATTGCGTCGTTGGCAGCCGGTTTTCCCATGAGGTTTGGTATGGGATAGAGAAAAGCTTGATCATGTGATGTACGACAAGATTAAAGCTATGATGGAAGAGGAAAGTGAGAAGACATAGAAAGACAAAGGGACAAAGGAGCAAGACGACAAAGAGGGACAAGGAAAAGAAAGAAGGCACGGGAGCGGGAGGGGGGACACAAAGATAGGGACTATCTGTATTATATTTTTTTTGTACTTCTTTAGCTGCTAGGGATGTACATCGGCAGTGCCATCTAGCGAAAAGCCGTACGCCTTGAGACACAGGGCTATAGCTTTGTTTTTATCGCGGGCTTAGGTCTGCCGAATATGCAGCAGTGGCTTTCACCGCCCGGCAGAATGATAGACATAACTTATGTATGTATTGTATTGTATTCTTCAATCATTAACTTTTGCATTCTTCAATTGACGCTCGACGTTTCACCATTTTTCCCATTCATCTTCTCTTTAGATAATACTTTGTCCTTCTTCTTTGTTCACTTTCTTATCACTGTCCCCTATCAATCCCCCCAAATAGCTTGTTCCTACAACCAGCACAGTTGCGCAATGATGCAGCAGCATCGGCAACGCATCTCCAACAATCTGCCAAAATGATGTGGTATAACATGCCATGGAATTCCGCCTTCTCTCGGCCGCGATTCGCCTTTGTCGCTGTAATATCGGCCATTTCGTTTGCTAGCATCAGCTACTATGTGTACCAATTACGCAACACACTTCCCACTCCGCCGCCTGGAAGCGGGCTCCGACGCCACAATGCTTTAAGACGGCCACGACGACGAGCCCGGATATCAGACGACAACGAGTACGCGATTCCTGAGGGCAACGAAGACGAAAACAACGAAAACAATAACGAAACGGACGAATGGGGCGAGGACAATGAAGACGACGAGACGTACATGCCTAACCCGACCCGTGCCGGGTACAATATCGTCGGGCTTTTGTTCCGCGTGTCGGAAGACAATTCGCGCCGCAATGCATACGTCCATCGCGGATGCCAATGCAATTACTGTAGTGTGGTTCCGATTCGTGGCATCCGCTACAGATGTATCAACTGCGCCGACTTTGACCTCTGTGAATCCTGCGAAGGTCAAGGCCTGCATAATAAGAACCACGTCTTTCTTAAGATCAAGGTTCCCGTGCCACCTGCTGGCCTCCGCACTATCCAGCCTGTCTTGTACACTGGTGACCCTGATAGCTGCGTCCGCCATCTTCCGCGCCCATTCATCACTCGGCTCTGCCGCGAGACGGGCTTTGAGCGGACGAGTCTAGAGTCTTACTGGGAGCGCTGGACGTACATGGCCAATACGGAGTGGCGCGAAGACCCCGACGACTTGTGTCTTGTCATGGATCGCAAAACGTTTGACCGCTGCATAGTACACACCGGAAACTCTAAAAGCTTCCCTCCTAATCTTGTGCACGACCGCATGTTTGCCTTTTTCGATACCAATGGCGACGGCCTGATTTCCTTTCGCGAATACCTGCACGGCCTAGCGTACCGCAACCAAAAGGACCGACTACGGAGGGTATTTGACGGCTATGACATTGACGGTGACGGCTACGTGGACCGCAAAGACTTTTTGCGCATGTTTAGGGCCTACTTTACGATCTTCCGACAAATTCACAAGGACATTTTGGACGGTCTTGAGTCTCAGGTCTTGTCGTTGGTGGAAACGCAGCAAATGGTTTCTGGACGCACGCCTTTGAGTAGCTATTTCGGCAGTGATGAGAACATTCCACAGGCCAACATTGACGAAACTAGAACTCAGGGCAAGATGCTAAGACCAGATGGCAGCACTGCTCTGCCGTCACTGGCCCCCCACATGGTTTTGCCATCAAACTCGGGCCAAGCAACGCGGGCTGAGGTTTTGTCAGCGGTATTCAGCATCAAGACGGCCCAGGAATCCAGCCGGACTGGTTCGCTGCCACGTTTGACGCACACCACATCTCTCTTGGATCCGCCCACTGATTTGCGGGAGCTGCTCAATCTGGTGACTCGTGTTTCTGGAGATGGCACAGCTTCTCGGTTTGGATCAGGGGCAGATGATGGCCAGAATTCAAGACTGCGTGAACACATATACAGCAGTGATGAAGTTGGTAGTGAGGCGGTTCAGTCTAACGGCAACTATACCCGTGACGCCAGCTCCAGCAGAGACAGTGTTCCTGGAGAAACCAGCACCGAAGCTGCCCCTGCGTCGCAACCCCGACAGATGCACGAGCTTTCGGAAGGCGAGCGCGAGCTGCAGCAAAAAGTGCGGCGGCAAATGTTTGAGCGGTGGCAAAGACGCCAGTTTTATCTTGACGTTGAAGAAGGTGCTCAGTGCCCCCATGACTGGAACGACGACCATGATATTGTCGACATTATCAACGACATGGCGCACCCACCGGATTCTAACGGAAACGCCAACGGCAATGGGTTTTCGGCCAACACGCGGTCCCGGTCCAGTTCCAAGGTGCGATTTGTGGATGAAGGCGACGACTTTGACACGCGATCCAACGCATCGACATCTTCACGCAGCATTCCCGAGCGCTGGGGCGGCTTCGATATCCCCGAGGCAGAACGTGATGTTGGAAAGGAGATTTTGTATCTCACGGCACAGGAGGCGTTCAACGAGCTTCTGGATGTCTTTTTCAAGGCCAAGGAGGATTTGGCAGTCAAGGTGGCGGAGACACGGGAGGAGCGGCAACAATACATGTCGCTGATTACCGATATGTCTTCCCGCAGCGAGTACAAACTCAAGAAGGCGAATCGGCCAAAGAGCCGAGACAGCTCGGGCCAGCGCAACAGCTCTGGTACGGCTTCTCGCGAGGCGCCCACTCCGTCGATTGAGGGGGCGGCTTCTCGTAGCTCGTCCAACCCGCCCGTTTCGATTCCGCATGTCCGTTTTGATGGACATGAGAACGAGTCATCAGCCGAGTCTGACTTGGCATCACGCGAGCCAACAGAGGACAAGACAGAAGCGTATAGAGACCCCACGATGCCACAGTTCCGGCCCAACAGCGAACCGGCAATAGTCACGACCACAATTACAACGGACAGCGAGAACCGGGTGTTTAGCATCTCGAGATCTGACAGCGCAGCGGGTAGCACAGCGGACAGTGCATATGGATCGACGAGCAGCAAAAAGACGAGCACGGTGGGACGGAGCGGGCAGATTAGCGAGGGCCATTTGCGCAAGTTGCGCAAGTACCACGAAGCGGAATTGGAGGCAGCCAAGCGTCACGGGTTTGGCAAGTTGAACTACGAGGAGTTTAAAAAGATTTACCGGGAACAGGAAGAGGCGCATCAACGGATGGACTTCCTAGAGACGTGGATTGACATTTGCATGCCCTAGCAGGACATGTTAACTGTTCGAAAGAATGGGTATGAAATGGCGCAGAGCCGGGTCGAGCCTATTCACACGTCATGAGTGGGGCAGGAGGTGAGAAGGGGAGGTAGATGGAACAGGTGAGGAGTGTATGGGCTGACGGGAAAGGAGTATATGGCATCTTGTGTATATTAATAGCAGGTTCATTAGTTAAAGCATGGTTTTCTGGATACATCATCTTGAGGTTTTGGCTATAAATTGCTGATAGTGATTGAACCCTACCACAGTGCAACCCTGACTTATGACAAGCAAGGTCACGTGACCTGGCGTTTTGTCAGAGTTAATGTGAACCGTGTTCGCGCTCGCGAATGAACTTTCCGCGAGCTTCTTTTCTACAGACAAGTGAAAAAGGAACCATGTGGATTCTCGAGAGCGACGGCAATTCATTTCACGGTATGCATCCAGCCCGACATGATTAAACAGAAAAACGCACGAGGAGATTGACTGACGAATATTGCAATAGGAAAGCAAAAATGGCTGCGGCCTGGGCGCAAGTATGTTTTTGGACGGACAGCAATGAATGGTGAGCTTTTTTTGTTACGATGGAACGACAAAGAGATAGAATGAGTGAAGGAGACAGGAGGCTGATGAGAAGATGCAGAGAGTGAATTCGTCATTGCGCACAAAACCGTCTCGCGGAAGCATTTGACGATTACAGTGGACAGAGTGGTCGAGGGTGCAGCGGTGAGTTGCCTATTTCCTTCTACAAACAGAAGAGGCAAAGGAAAAGCTAACAGGAGAAGCAACTATTATCAAATCGGTCGCGGCTCGTCTTTGAGGACCTCAAAAGCTCAAAAGGAACAACAGTGGGAGATGCAGCGCTCAAGGGCAAGCTTGAGTTTAATGGGAGTAGCGTGGAGTTTAGGATGGGGTTGAGCCCTGAGACGTTCCGGTATGTCCCTTACACTCGCCAATCTCGCGGCCACTATCCTCTTGACTATCACAGGCTTTCTAACAATACAGTCTCACCTGGAATCCTGTGGTGCTGGTCTATTCCCTCTCGGCAAAATCCTCCCAAGCCGACTCTCTTATATCGCTACGCGCTAGCCTCGAACAGCTTGATGTCAAACTCATAGCTGAATACCATCCGCAAGCAACTCACATTGTATCCAAGAAGCGCAACACCCCCAAAGGCCTCCAGGCACTGGTCAACGGCAAATTCATCGTCACAACCTCGTTTGTCAATGCTATTGTCGCCGCTGCAGAGGATCACAACGGCACGTCGCCGCTGGAGCAGGACTTTCAGGGCTCCTGGCCACAGCCCGTGGATCATGTGCCAGCCAAGGGAAATGAAACCATTGATCGTCCGGCTGATGCCTTTCTCCCGGACTCGAGACGGCGCAGTGTGTTTGCCGGCTACACATTTGTCTTTTACGACGAGACGCAGTGCAACACGCTCAAGGCGTCCATTGCCAACGGCGAGGGAAAGGTCCTACTGATGGCTATTCAGCCGCAGCAGACTACTGTGGATGAGTTTGTCGGCTTCGTCAAGTCAGCTGCTGGGGAATCGGGGCTCGGCGAATTCGCTGACGGAAGCTCTGGTCCAGGCGTCGTTGTCGTGCGCTACATTCCCGCCAGCGACAATGCAACAGGGTGGTATTCCCACTTCATCACTGACGTGTGCGTGCGCCTGAACCACCGCGCCATTGAGCAGAGCGAGTTTATCGAGGCTATTCTTATGGCAGATGCGTCCATTCTGCGCCGCCCGTTGCCAGCTGCCGACGGCCATTCCTCAGCTGATGCTGCCTCATCCATGCCCACGCGGCCCATGGAGCCTACAAGTTCAGAGCCTGTGCTGGGGTCGATGCAGATTGGCGTGGCGCAGACGTCGCAGGCTTCAATCAAGCTGCGCGCCAGACAGCGCGCCACTAAACGCTTCAAGGGATTTGATTCTGACTCGGATGACAACGATGCATCCGTGCCCACGAGCCAATGGCAGTCTGCTGTACAGCCCCTAGCGCCGTCAGGCTTTGCATCGTTCAGCGAGGTACTTGAATCTGCACCAGCGACTCATCGGCGACCAATGAACGTCGACCACGACGAAGACGACAGCCTCTTCGTCCCCGAAGGCCCCGGATACAGCAAGAGTCAACAAGACTCAGAAGCCGCCAAGCCTGCCCCACCCGACCGCAAGCGCACGTACCAAGCTCTACTAGATGAGTCTCTGATGGACGAAATCGCCCCGACAGCCGCTGAGGCCAAGCGGCGGCGCATCGAGAGCGGAATAGAACTGAACCCAGTCAAACCCAAGACCGAAACCCCAACGCCGCCGCCGCCATCTGAAAATGCCCCTTTAGCCCGGCTGCGCAAACAGCGCAAGGATGTCGTCGATGTTCTCGAACTAGCGCGCCAGGCACGCCAAAAAGAAGACGCGCGGCTGAGGCGTGAAGAGGAAGAGCTGGCGCAGCTGCCGCAGGACCTGGACATGCTGGCGATCCGGCGCAACCACGTAGTGCAGAGCATGTCGGTGCGGCAGCGCGATGCACGTGTGCCGCACGATTCGGAGGAGCTGATAGCGGCTGGCCGCTGGGACCCCAAGTGGAACGGGCGGCGCAATTTTAAAAAATTCCGGGTGCGCGGGGAGCAGCGGGCGCGCATGCCGGTGAAAACCGTGGTGCCGCTGGTGCAGGTTAGGACCAAGGATTTCGGGCTGGGCGATGATTACTGGCTGGAGGATAGCAGGCCGGCGACCCGAAGGGAGCAGGAAGAGGGGGAGAAGGAAGGGGTGGCGGAAGAGCGCCAGACGTCGGTGTTGAACAAGGGTGTGGTTTGTAGCGAGAGCGGTGAGGAGGATGATTTGGCCGAGATTGAGGATGTTCGGCCGGCGGCGCGTAGACAGACAGCTGCGCAGAAGAAGCAGGGGGCTTTAGGCAAGGCGTCTGAAGGGCCGATGGTTCGGAAGAGAGGACAGTCGGTGGTTGAAGAGCCGCCGGCAAAGAGAGCAAGGGTCACTAGACAGGCCATTACTATTCCAGATAGCGACAGTGAGGAGGAAAGTAGGTTCCAGTTTGGGCGCCGGCGCTAGGTTTCATCACGGAGTAATGAGTATATGAATCCATAGTCAAGTCAAGTATGTATGCAAGTAGGAATGAAATTAGCAGCCAGAACAGCAGTGGGTATCTCCATTTATCTATGTATATGTATGTATGTATAATCAAAAGACGTGGCCTGGGTTAACTTGGGTTACCCAACTAATAAATGAAAAAAAAAAAAACTAATCAATCCATGCTCTCCATGCTGGCAGCCGGCGCCGGATCCTCCTCGTCCACCAGAATTCCGACAAGACACGCCTGCAGCATATTCTCATAGTTAACCCATGGATGCACCTCTCCAAACAACTGGGTGGCATCGCGCGCCGCACCGCGCATCAGCTCCGGCACGCCACCAGGATGAAATTCGGCATACGGCCCGATATTGTACACCTTACCGCCAATCGCCATCCACGCATCTTTGCCGCGGCGGCCGGTCATGTTGCGCAGCATGGAGGGCGTGACTTTTAAAAACGGCGACGCTGGCGGCAGGCCGCGCAGGTCCGCCGAGGGCCCCGAGATGCGCGCCCAGTCCAGTGGCGAGTGGCCTGGCGTGAGCATGACTTTGCGGCTGGGCTTGGTGGGGATGGCGCTGTGCGTGGGCGGCGGGGCGAGACTGGGACCGCGCTGGGGCGCGGGGCCGGAGGCGCGCTGGGGAGAGTGGAGAGAGGGGAAGGGCGCGAGGCGCGGGGGGCGTGGGGGAGGGGGCATGGAGCCGTGGGCGGGCGGGCGGAGCGAGGAGGGTGCGGTAGGAGCGGGCATGGTTATCTCGGTGGGCGCGCCAGCAGAAGCCGCCGCGTCAGACGCCTGGTCAAGAGAAAACACCGGTACAGCACCGGGCGCACTCACGGGCTCTGCTTTCGGCGTCGCGTCTCCAGAATCAGTGCATTGCTTCTCCTCATTGTCTTCCCCGTGGTCGTCTGGTAGCGTGGGCTTTTCAGACGCCGCCTTGGCAATGCGGCGGACGGTGGCGTCGGCGGCGGCGGGCGAGGCAGGGCCCGAGGACGGGGCGGAGTGGAAAAGAAGAAGGAACTGTCGGCGCAGCCATGGCGGCGGACTCACAAGGACGAGCACGGCAGTGGCGAAAATGAGAGAGAGGCCGACGTATCCCATTGCGTTGGATATAGGGGGGCGAAGAATGAGATTGTTGTGAGAAAGTCGTCAAAGGGCTGACAAATGAAGAAAGATTAAAGTTGAGTGTAATTTCACGTGCAAAAGGTGCGACAGGGGTTGTTTGAGAGGTTGCAAATTAGGGGTCGTGGGGTGAGATATAGAGAGTTCAAAGAGCGGGCTTGTAGGTTAAGAGTGACAGGTGCCACTGTCAGCTGCCAGCCACGATATTGCGAAATGAAGAACGAAAGGGGGATAATCAAATATGTAAAGTCCCTGGTAAGAGATCATCTGCTCCTGAACCGGGTTTCTCGGTAAACCGCCGACTTCAAGCTTCGAAAAAGAAATACATACAAGTATAATAATAGAACTCGGATTAGGGTATGTCGTCAATGCTTTATATGTGAGAATGATAATTTAGAACTTCTCGTTTCTGAAACTGATCAAGCAGTAGAGGAGCCCCGATACTCCCGGGGCTTTTTATACTTCCTGAAAACAAATTTCCTGAAAACAAAACGGCTTTTTGTATCCCACTTGAGCATCTTTGTACTTGAGAAGAAGAAAAAGGAATATGGGCTGTATCGGTGCGTCTGCTGTTAAAGTATACATTATGAGATATGAGATCATCCTTTTGATATGTACAAGTAACAGGATGTTGACACATGTACATACTTGTATGTAGAAACAGCATAGTTAAGTCACTTCATCTTCCCCGCGAATTTTGCAAGAAAAAAGAAAAGGCTGGCTTTCACCTTGAGGTCACACCACCCACCACTACCCAAAAACTCCTTCTGTCCCAGGCTTCCCCAGCTGAGACTCTGGCAAGAAACATAACGAAGGCAAGTTTCTGGATTCACTTTGTTGGTGCTGGGTCTGAATATGGTACAAGTAAGTACACATGAAGATGAAAACTACAAGATGCATGCGCTGGACGAGAGTATGCAGGTCGTTTGACATGTTGCATGACGGCACGTGATTATATTCAGAGAACAGATTTGTCTAGATGTAATGTACTGGTACATACGTAATACATAGCTGGTTGTAGCCAAGTGATTTACTCAAGGTTAGAAACACAGTTACAAGTTACTCATGCTACGTACAAGTCCGTATACAAGTACATATGTACATACACATGCGCATATACTGGTATGTATGTACGTACGTAAACTCATCTCAAAACCCAGCATCGTCCCTTTTTTCTAGAACAAAGACCCAGGCCTGGCCTGACCCCAAAGCCGTGCACGCTTTTCTCTTTCTCCCCTGTTCTTTTAGCCTTTGCCCGTGGCTTCGTGGCAGTTGAAACTTTTGGGTGCCCAGTTGGAATAATCAAGGTCGTATAGAAAGAGTTTTTGTATAAGCCAGCAAAGGACAGCAGGTTACAGGTATCTTAATCCTCTATCCCTTGGCCTTGCTTGCTCTGGATTCTTCCTTCTCATCGCTACTTTGTTTCTTTCTCTCCAAGATACATGCATATACATACAGTACTTGTACCATACATCTTCAGTCCAATCTTTGCAGGCTCTGCAGCGAAATCCTCACACCGCTTACTTTTTCCTTGCCTTTGTTCAACTTGACTTTTTATAGCCCGCCCTGTGCATATTTTTTTTTCTTTTTCTCTATATCTCTTTACTGTATCTCTTTCTCTTGCCTCTATATCATACCATACAGTGTATCTCTCTTTATTGTCTCCATACATACAGTATATCTCTCTTGTCTCTTAGGTCTTGCTGCAACTCCTGAATAACAAGATACGGCATATTATATTACTTTTACCTGCCTCTCGATTTTGTCGTCCTGGGCGTCTTATTCTCCTGCAGCTTTACCTCGACTTTCTGATCCTTCTTGTGTCCATTGAAAAAGTTTCATCACCGTTCGTCTTCTTTGTTTTCCTGTTCAACTCTACAGTATATTCTCGTTCTCTTATATCTTCATTGACTTTGTGTTCTTGTTAAATCCCGCCGAAATTCATCACTACTCCCCCATCAGCTAGCTCACTATAACGTATAACGGGCGCTATACACCAGAAACCAAAGAACAAACCCAATCCCAACCTATTCTCGGCCTAGCTCCAACCACTCACTCAAAAGCCACCCAAAAGGACCCTTTTTCTTGATCGCAGAGAACTTGGCCGGCCTCTGAGATTAGCACCACAAGGAAGAACAAAATCTTTCAGAGCGTGTGGACCTTTCTTGGGTCTGCTCTCTCGCGTCTCTCTTTCTCCCTTTGGCTGGCGGCCCTGCTTGACTTTCCATGCCAGCGCAATCCAGCAGCCCAGTGCATACAAGTCCATTTGCCCTAATCTCTGCCCGAGTTATTCTCCCATTGGCTTGCTCGGGTTCAATCAACTTCTGGCGCTGCTTGGGTTTGGGCTCTGCATTCTCCAAGGATTCGGCAGGAGACAGACAGACCATCCAACCCAGTGATTATTTGAAAAGGGAAAAAAATCAATCATAATCAGGGTTGTCCTCGTCAATTGCTCATTTGTTGAAATTCTTGTTTGCCGGTTTTGCCAGCCAGCCAGCCAGCCAGCCAGTCTTGAAGGAAGTCTGTTTGTTTTAGTGGCTTGAATTAGTTTAATCAGCGGCCTACCACCCAACTTACAGGGCTGTCCCCGTACAGCTTATCCAGCCCTGCCCGAGCATTTTATACCTGCATTGCATACAAGTACAAGTACATACAGCACTTCGCCCCTAACCATCTCAGTTACAGAGCCTCCCCTACATTCTTCGCCCTAATTACAGAGCCCATCACACGCCTAACCCGCCTGTGTCCGCAAATCCTAACCCCCCCAAAAAAAAAAGCCCACCCAAGCTTCATTTTTTCTGCCTTGGTTCCCGGGCAGCTCGCTTCCCTTGATGACCGAACAGAGTCGTCGTCCACCTCGTCTTTCTTCACGCCCTTCTCCCAAGCCATCACCACATTCTAGGCTTTCACCTCGCTCTGTCTCATCGCCCACTCCGCTCATCCGCTCTACAGTCTCGTCTATCCGTTCGTCGCCGCTTTCGCCGGCTTCTCCCGCTGCTTCTACCACGGCTTCTTCCAAACAGTCTAGGTCCAGACCAACTATAGCGTCACTAGCTAAAGCCTCCACCTTTGCCTCGCGCACCAAGACTGCTACCGTCAATTCCGCTGCTGCTACTGCTGCTACTACTACTACTGCCACTACTACTGCCACTACTGCTCCTGCCGCTTCGGCCTCGGCCCGGGCTTCGTCGTCTGCTCGCTCTACCATCTCGGTCGCTTCGGCGCCTGTTTCACCAGCCGCTGTTTCGCAATCAGCATCGCGGAGAGGCTCGTCATCAACAACAAAGGGCGTTGTGATTTTGCGGCCCGTGCCCGCATCTGCCAAAGCCCGCTCCCGTACCGCTGCTGCTACTGCTGCTTCTTCTTCTTCTTTCTCCTCCTCCTCCTCTACTGTTGCTTCTACTGGCCCCAGCTCCGCCAGTCGTCCCTCAAATAAAATTCAAAATGTCCAGCCTGTAAAGCGCGGCGCCAGATCAACTCTTTCTGTCACGCCCCCGATATCTTCAGCGTCTTCTGCTACTTCGACAGCCTCCTCCACCACCTCTTCTGTATCACGAACTTCTCATTCTTCTCGCACTGCCACTTCCTCACGAACACCGCCTCTCTCAACACCTATATCGTCAACGCCCACTATTACCACCATTGCGGCAAAATCCACAAAGACTCCCACTCCTGCTAGACGATCACCAGCCTCCCCCCAAATGCCCATTGTCAAAACTGCCGGCTCTGCCGCTGGCAGCAGCTCTACCCGCAGCCCCTTTACACCAAAGGTTGCCGCCAAGTCTGCCCGGGCTTCTTCAGTCGTCTCCACCCCCGCCACCAAGAAAAGGGGAGGATTGCCGGCTCCCAGCGCTGCCGAGCCGTCGCCAGCCTACGAACACTCTCCTTCGGGCAACCACAAACTCACGCCGCGCTCGGGCGCCCGCCAAGTCCGCCGCGACAGCACATCGAATACTCCACTTGGAACGCCCGGCCCCGACCGCTACGACCATTTCGATTCGGCTGAGCCTCTTCGTCGCCCGCTGGGATTCAGCAGCCCGTCTGCCAAGGACGATCCCGACGCCAAGTTCTTTTATGCTAGCGACGTCAATGCCAAACTGCCCAGTGCTCCCCGCCTGGCTCCGCCAGCGAAACAGACGGGCTTCTGCTATGCCAATGGTGGCAATCTTGCTCCGCCACAGCTCAAGAGCGCCCCGTCCGTCTCGTCGTACAAGGCCTCTTCACAGGCAAGCGACGAGCTGTCCAGCAAGTTCTTTTATGCAAACGGTACGCCCGAGGTGGAGCCCAGCCACCGTTCGTCCGCCTCCAGTTCAACAGCCTCTTCAACGTCCCGAACGCGACCAAATGCCAGCAGCGGCTTGAGTTCACCGGGCTTTGGCAATTCACAGAGACCACTATCGCCAAAGAAAGCAAGCAGCACCATTGGCCCCCTAAAGCCTCCTGTCCAGACTCAACCAGTGTCAATCTCCAATCCGCCTCCCATGATGCCGGCCAATGGCCCGCCGTCCAGCCAACGATCCGGTACCGACTCCCATCAACCCCGAGGCCATGTCCGCAGCGCTTCCAATTACTCGCAACATGATTTCAGCCCACAACGACCGCATTCGACTTCTTCCAACGAAGCCTCCCCTTCAGCGCAGCACATGCAGCCAGCAATGACCATGACCGCTATTCTGCAGGGCGCAGAGGACATTGAGGGCTCAGAGGACGAAGACGAAGCAACCGGGTCTGAATTCGACTCGGACTCGGACAGCAGCGAGCCTGATAGCCTGCCTGCGCCCATCAGTGACTCGGTGATCAATGCCAGAAGTCAGCGCAAGGTGCAAGACCTTGAAATCCGCAACGCGTCGCTCGAAGCCATCAACCGCACGCTCGAGCGCCAACTGCGCAAACAACAATCCGAACTCCGCCGCTTCCGCCGTTTGCAACGAGGCGGCAAACTAAACGCCGCCGGCCCGTCAGAACAAGCGCCTGCACCTGACTCTATCACACTTGCTGACCTCATCGAGGAGGATGACCAGCATCAGCACGAGGACTCGGTCATGTCGGAAAGCAAAGTTGGCTCACGGTCAGACTCGGAACTCCTTGACAATGACCAAGACTTCGACGATGAAGAGGAGGACGACGACGACGATGACGAAGAAGAGGAGGACGACGACGACTCGATGAGTTCTTCGAGCGAGTCCAACGCGGCGCTGTCTCCAACGGCCAAGCAAGACAAAGAAATCCGACGACAAGCGCGCGACGAGCGCCGGCTGCACCTCGACCTGTCCAAGCACCGCGAACTCCTGGTCGACAGCCAAAAGATCAACCAGAGCCTTAAGCGGTGTCTGAACTGGACAGAAGAGCTGATCAAGGAGGGCCGCAAGGCGCTCGTATACCAGGTGCATGTGCCGGACACCAAGGTGGGCGGGCGCGTGCTGGACCCGCTGGACATGGAGACGGACGACGAAGCGCGCGAGTATCCGGTGTTTTATCCGCGCGCGGGGGCAGGGTCGCCGAGCGTGCAAGACACGGATGCCGACGACGACGACGACACGGGGACGGAAACGGAGACAGAGACAGAGACAGAGGCGGAGACGGGGAAGAGTGGGCCGGGGAACAGAGATAGCGGCGTGGAGATGCCGCTGGAAACTGGGACGGCCGCTTGACCTTTTGTTCCGGCTGTCTGCACCAGCACATTTCATTCACTTCATTGTTGATTTAATTCTAATTTCACAACCCTTTTCTCTTACCCTTCTTTTTTTTCTTTCTTTCTTTATCCCTCTGCATTATCTTTCTTTTTTTTTTCCTGTTTATTCCCTCTTTCTCTTCTTCTTTGCTGCTTGCGATTTGATTTTATACCAAGAGTATCCGGGCCCTTTTTAGTATCACTAGTTGTTATCTGTTTTCCCTTCACAGTCAGTTGGCTTCCAGGCGTTTTGTTTGTTTTATCTGTTTTGTCCCAAGTTTGCATTTCTTACTTGATATTTGCCCTTGTTTGTTAGTTTCTGTTTGAGCTCTAGCCATTTAGTCTTTTTTTCTTCTTCTTCTTTCGTTTATTTTTTTATGACCATTGAATGACAACAAATACACTGTTAACCCCAGATCTGCCTATCTGAGCAAGTTGGTTGCTTTTGCGTATTAATTTGTTGCTTGCATAACGAACATGTGACGTCGCTATACATACATATGTACGTACATACATATATGTAAGTACTACATATTAAACTTATAAGGTGCTTGACGCCCCCGCAAATTCCCCACCAGAGGCAAAGGCAATGTATCAGACGCCATACGCCACAGCAAAAGCCTGTAGCTGAGTCAGGACAAGTGCATTGCATACCAAAGCTGCAGGACAAGGGGCAGCCAGCAAGTCATGTTGCAGCCGAAGGAGTACTACACAAAATATCTATGTATGTATGTATGTATGTACATAGAGAGAAAGAAATTTGAGGCCAGCTGATGGGGCTTCTATCAGATAGAACTTCCAAGTAAGATTGCAGTAGATTTCCTTGCATGCTGGTGACTGCCATGCACGGAGAATAGCTTCTATATTTTTGCGTCATTAGCTCTGACAACAAAGTCATTACACAGGTACATACATAGTACCCCTCCATAACGGCCAATATCTAAAATAGGCCGTTTTTTAAGAATAGCCGCATCAGCATCAGACTATCCGTTCTTATGTAGTCTTGCTTCTTGCTTTGTTTTTTTTTTTTGTTTCTGCCTGTCTTTATCTACGCATCCCTCCCTTCCAGCCTGAATTTCCGCTGTACGTAGTTCCCGAGAGTTTTCGGTACGTCACATAAATCCCGCGCATTTCTCTACATAGCACATACATACAAATACAAATATTGATATTTGTCACCCCGCCTCGCCCCGTTCTTTTTTTTTCTTCTTTTTCAGCCTCGCTCTTTACCCAAATTTACACTTTCACAAGCCAATTTCTTCCCCCCCCCCCCCCCCTCTTCCACTTTTTCTTCTATTGTCGCAAACATCGAATCCCCCAACTTGTTCCACCTCTTCATTCCGCGGATTCACTTCTTTCTGCCCGCTCATCCACCGCAATATCTTTTATCCATCATTGCCATCTAAAACACTGGGACCCAATCTTCTGCAGGTTACACGCCGCTTGTTCATCTTTTACATACGCCACAATGGTCGCTGATACAGCTTACTACGACACTCTCGGTGTGTCGCCAACTGCCACGGAGCTTGAGATCAAAAAGGCTTACCGCAAGCTGGCCATCGTGCATCATCCAGGTATATGCTCTCTCTCCCTCTCTCTGTGTGCTCCTCTGTGCTTTGTCTTGATCGAGTTATGCATTGGCAGCCAGCTCCATCTGGTGCTCTTGTTATCATCATCAACTTAGTTGCCTCTTTTCTCTCTCACCCACCACACTTCATTATCACCTCCCCATCATCCTTTTCCACTTTCTACGCAACTATCAACCTTTTCCACCTTTTACGCAACTACTAGCTAACCTAATCTATGCCCCCATAGACAAGAACCCCAACGACCCCACCGCCAGCGAAAAGTTCCAGAATATCGGCGAGGCGTACCAAGTACTATCAGACCCCGATCTCCGCAAAGCTTACGACAAGTATGGAAAGGACTCTGCAAAGCCGCAGGAGGGCTTCGTCGACCCCTCCGAGTTCTTTAGTTCCATCTTTGGCGGTGAGGCTTTCATGGACTGGATTGGTGAAATCTCCCTCATGAAGGACCTGACTGCCACTATGGACATTGCTATGAATCAAGAAGAAGAAGCTGCCGCCGCTGCTGCTGCTGCTGCTGCTGAAAATGAAACTACTCCTACGGGGGGTGAAGCTACTCCTGCCACCGACGCCAAGGACGATGCCGAGTTTCCCGGCACTGCTGAAGCTGTCAGAGAGAGCATGAAAGACGCTGAGCCCAAATCCGAAAAGCAAAAGGAAGCTGAAGCCGAGGCTGCCACCGCCGCTGCCGCCGAATCCTCTGCTCCCCCGCCTACCTACACCCCTACTCCCGAAGAAGAAAAGAAGCCCGAACTGCCCCCGCGCACCACTGCCGCCGGCCCCAGCCGCATGACCATTCCCATACGCCCGGCCCTGATGGCCAGTGAACACGTCGAGCCCACCGAACAGGAAACGCATGAAATGAGCGAGGCAGAAAAGAAAAAGAAAAAGGCCGGTTTGTCCAAGGAGCAGCGCGATCAGCTGGCGCAGCTCGAAGAAGAGCGTAAGCGCGTGCGTGAGGAGCGTGTGGCTATGCTTACCAAGAAGCTGCTGGACCGCATCTCAGTGTGGACCGAGACGGACAAGAGCATCGATGTGACGCGCTCTTTCCAGACCAAGATGCAGCTGGAGTCTGAGGAGCTCAAGATGGAGTCCTTTGGCATTGATATCCTGCACGCCATCGGCCAGACATATATGAACAAGGGCACGGCCGTGCTGCGGAGCCAAAAGTTCTTTGGAATTGGTGGCTTCTTTAGCCGGATGAAGGACCGCGGCACGTTGGTCAAGGACACGTGGAACACGATTAGCAGTGCGATTGACGCCCAAAACGAAATGGAAGAGATGGCCAAAATGGAGGAAAAGGGCGGTGAGGACTGGACTGACGAGAAAAAGGCCGAGTACGAGCGGCGCGTGACGGGCAAGATTCTGACGGCAGCGTGGCGCGGGTCCAAGTTTGAGATTCAGAGCGTGCTGCGTGAGGTGTGTGACAATGTGCTTACAGACAAGAAGGTGTCCAACTCGAAGCGGGTGGAGCGTGCACAGGCCCTGGTGTTGATTGGTGATATCTTCCTTAAGGTGAGTTTCTTTTTTTTTCTGTCCCTTTTCCGTCAGCATCACAGCGAACAGCAATATATACTAACGTTTCCATAGGCCCAGCGTACGGCAGAAGAGGAGGGCGACTACCTCATCTTTGAGCAGTTGGTGGCTGAGGCGGCCATGAAGAAGGAAAAGAAGAAGGACTCCAAGGGCAAGAAGCACGAGGCTGCGGCTGCGGCTGCGGCTGCTGATGCTCCCAATGTTCCCAAGGCGTGATCTTTCTCTGTTTCTGTTTTATTCTAGACCATGGTTGTTTGTTGATGGGGGGGAAGAGCCTGTTGTTTGTGTGGTGGTGGTTGGTTCATGTGTGGTTTTATGTCCCGTTTTGTGGCGCTCTTTTTCTTTCTTCTCTATGTTTGTTGTCTTTGTTTGCTTTTTTGTTTATCTATTGATTCCCCGTTTTATCCAGTGTCAACTGCATTCATACATGTTTTTTTTATTGGGAGTAATGAGTTTTATTGCAATGAGGTTCAAATGTATTATTGATTACATGCGGTACCCCGACACCTCAAAAGTGACACCAACCCCCACTTTATTGATTTTTGACTTCATTTCAATTCTTCCTCCTACAACACCACCACTAAGGATCAACATTCTATCTACAGAGCACCTCCAAAGCCATTCTGAAAATATCCAACGCCTGGCCAAAGGAACAAAGTCTATGCTTATAAACAGGCTGGTCTTCCTGCTTCTCAAATTGCCGAGATAGAGGGGATTAAAGCCTTGTATGGCATCACCAGACGCTTCGACTATGAAAATCTCGGTCCCAAAATCAAAGAAACCCAAGCCCTATTTGATTGCAGAAAGATATGAGGGCAATAAACAGATTAATTGAGAGAAGCTGTTTTATTTCTATCCAAGAGCTAAATGCTCAATGTTGGCCTCATGCCTCTATTGAAACGGACACTGATGAGAAACAGAATCCAACACACCACTGCAAAGACAAGGCTATTTCTCTCTCAACAAACTACAGCCACAAGACTTGCTTGGGCAAAAAGATATAGAAGCACAGCTGGGCGACAAGCTTTAATTAAGGCTGCTGAGGATGTTTGGGAAGATATTGATGAGAGTCTTGTACAGAACCTGTATCGATCTATCTATGCAAGAACGCTGTAAAGCTGTTGTTGACTCTGGGGGATGGTATACCAGGTATTAATTTGAAAGAAAAAAATTGTAATATAATGAAATGAATAATGAATATAATGCAGCAAGCCAGACAGCTATATCTCTTTTCTTTGTTGAGATATTA
>CM069899.1:601284-623699 GCA_036034705.1 Thielaviopsis punctulata | reverse complement strand
AAAAAAAAAAGAAGCCGCTTACACAAGCCGTTAAACCCGCTGTCAAGGACCAACAAAAACATGATTGGTTAGCGGGCAAGCAAGAAGCCCTGTTGGACTTTGTACCTGCATAATTGGCCTCTCTCTTTCCTTAAATACATATATACATACATACATACATAGTACGTAGTAGTACATAACGTACTGCGTACATACATACATACATATAGTAACAATCCAGAATGGCCCCCTTTGGGACAAACGCTCATGGCTTGCAGGGCTCCGGCGGGTGCTGAAAATGGGCGTCTGCCAGCCAATTAAATCCGTGGCCGACGCCGCAGTGGCTTTCTCTTTTCTCTCTCTCTCTCTCTTAGCTTTTCTTTAGTTAAACTCCAGCTTGAAAATATCCGTCTAGGCCTGCGTTTCTTCTCGGCCAAATGCGGCATGGCTTCAAACACCAATATGCCTTTTCTACAGAGAAATATAGCGAGCCAAGTTACAAATTACATATGTACTTGTGTACGTACGCAGTATGTATATATTGCCTCTTTTTCTTTTCTCATCTGTATATGTACATAGCAAATGCAATAGCCCCTGGCGAGATTAGACTTCCGTACAGTGTGTGTTTCAGACCTGGATACCTACAGTCACATTTTTTCAACGTCAAAAACACTGTATCTTACAACGAAAATGAAAACGCAAAATCTATGCCCTGGATTCTGCGTTTTGGCTCTTTTATTGCTGGCCTACTTGTAAATGAATCTCTAACTTATTGATCTTATATCATAGTTAACTTCAAAGAGGCCCCAAAACGCAAAGTCAAAAAGATAACCCTAATTCAGCATCTATTTATATCTTTATATACGTTATTTCCTGTTTCGTAATCCCAAGCCTTTGCTTTATTACCGCTTCGTGAAATGTAGCTTCCTTTCACGACAAGTGATCGTAGCCTCGGCGTTGCGCTCAGTGTCATGCCAATAAAGTGTATGCATGCATGCCATCTTTTTTTCTCAGCTTATTCTACAAGTCGCGCTTCTTTCACAAGTTGACAGCCAGACAATAAAAGGGGGCAAACATGCTTACGAATTTGTTGCTCGGCCCCGTCTCACCTTGTCCTCAAAACCAGTATTGTCTTTGTATGAGCACCAGAACGACAACCCACCGCTGACAACAAAGCAGCTGCGATATCAAATAAGAAAAATAGGAAAGACATGGCGAACATGTGCACTTGCCAAAATCAGAAACTCTACTGCCCGTGTCTCCTTCACTCAGCACTCCGGTCGCTCTTGCTTGAGAGACATGCGTACTGCCCCATCGTGAAGACATCGAGCTTGCCATCCCGTCCACCTCTAGTCGTGCTACTGCATGGCGGGCTGTTATGGGGCAGACTTGCTGTTTAGCTGTCGTGTGAAGTCAACAAGTACGCGGAGAGAACAAGGCCCCAGTCTTGGATGATCTTTGCTAATGGGAGATGGGGGCTTGTGCAGAAGCCAAGACACTCGTTTACGTGGTTCACGAAGCAAGTGTCTGGCTCAGAGCTGATTGATGTGCATTCTGTATGCCCGCCTGTTTAGATGTCTTGGCCGTCTCTTGGATACATGCATCTATTCCCATCGGGTTGCATCTCGTCCACCTGCTTGCCCAAGACAAATTGCGGTTGAGACACTCAAAATCAGCAGGCCTCTTTCCATGTCATTGCCATGATATAATATCTCTTTAAAGTTCAACAACTGACTGAGCATCTATTCAAGCCCGCCATTTACAACTCCTGGCAACAGTAGAGCCCTCCATCAAGGTTTCCCGGACACATACATATCCCCACTGACAACAACCCCCAAAAGAAAGGAAGATCATACTAGTGCCAATATATATATATATATATACAATAGCTTCGCCACTGTGAACCTCATTACAATACTGCGTCCATCGCTATGCCCAAAGTCTAGGATCACATTTGAAAACGTCGGTTTTGTTTCGTTTGCCCAATCCATTATAAGCTCGCTGGTTTCTTAGCGTTGGAGACAGTTAGCTCAATGTCAAGCTTTGGCTAGTTTGGAAACTTGCAGATATCAACACTGCCAAGAAAAGCTTTTTTTCTTTCTTCTAATCGGCTTCACTACATGTATTGTATGTATAGTCTGCTCCTTTACATTATTTTCTGCACACGCCCCCCGCCGTTCAATATCTCCAAGTAATAACATCTTTATTGAGTACATACATAGTACTATGCAAAATCTCGTCTCTCTCCGCATCCAAGGTCGCAGTAGAGTCGCAACCATCGTTTCCCGCATACTCTTTACAACACCATCAAAACCTCACTGAGACTGCCAAGACCAACGCTGACGCTGTCAACAACAACCTCCCCCTTTCAAAAAGAATATACATACACAAAGTACCGGCTTGCTCTTGTTACAGAAAAATTCCTCCAAAGTGTCTGTTTTCCCATTGACAAGTCAAGTCTAAAAATGCAAACCAGCATCTACTACTATCAATATTCCAATCTTCACATTCGACTACTAGGTCCTCGTGCAAAAAAAACGCACCTTTGTATAAACATCGACAAATATTGGACGAGCCAATTCTAAACAAGCCAAAGCTCAAACCCTGACCTTTTCAAACCCCAGCCAATTTGCTCCTCCAACCCTCTGCCAAGAAACCAAGCCGTCTAGCCGAAACAACAAGACACAAAGTCGCAGTTCGACCCAAAAAGTCACGTACCAACCCATTACTTTACGCTTGCAAAGCCATTGCCTTTTTCAAGAAGCTGTTCAAGAACTCTCAAAGGGTCATCCAAAAAATGCACATTATTTGTATCTGGCGCGGCATCGGCATTCATGACTCGTCTATTTCGACTTGTCACTGTCGGGAACTGCAATAAATCAAACGTTAGCACTCTTCTTGCATCAAAACACGCCGCTCTGCACTTACCAACACAAGACGAAATGGGCAGACGGTGGTGGGCCCGAATATCAGAGCTGGCCATGGCGTAGAAAACGCCCAAAACGCCAGTCAGTGGCCACTGCATGCGCATTCTTGTCATCGGGGACTCTTGCTTGAACTCTGCAACATCCACCTTGACCTTTTCATAGGCCGACGGAATCATCGTAGCCTTGTACTTGGTCCGCAGCTTGTCGTACCACTCCTTGCCATAAATCTTCCAAAACTCCTCCTCCGTGTAATACGCATGAGCATACAGCACTTTGCGGCCCCGGAGCTCTACGGCCTTCATCTCCAGGTCACGGTTGCTCTCGACGGACTTGTAAACATCCGCCGGCCCTTGGCCCCACACTCCAACATTAAGCATCGGGACAGGCTTGCCGTTTTCATCTACAGAATGCGGATGGAACGTCGGGCCGGGGACAGCCGGAAGGGGGCAAAGCCACAGAGGCCAAATCTCAAACTGATCGGCCACGTAGTGCATAAAACTACACACCGTGTCATAGGGGAACGAAATGTCCTGAACGAGAGTCAGACTAGACGAGTTGGTACGCTGCATAGCGCGGTACAAGGGACGCGTGTGAAGCATATCGTCAAAAATGGCACGCGTTAGGCGGTTCGAAGGAATGAAGCCCCAGTACTCCAGAGCGTACTTGGCCATCCAAAAACTGCCTCTGTCGTAGCGGAAGAGATACTCGGCCAGCGGAATATAATCAACCGCCACCTCGGTGCGAGGTTGGTCCTGGACGTGAAGGTAGAACCAATTATCCCACGCCTTGCTGAATGTACGGACAGAGCAACCAGGGGCCACTTCGTTCGTGCCCTTGCCCAGCATTACAACACTGTGGTCACGAGAGAAAACAATGCCATCAATGTAATCGTTCGACCGGTCACTCGTGGCTTCTTTGATGGCAGCAACGGCACTCTCAATTGTCGTGTGTTGATGGTAGGCCAGGCGGACGTACTTGGGGGCATGAACCAGCTGCAGGGTACCCTTGGTGATGATACCAAGAGTACCGAGAGAACCGCCGATTCCCTCAAAGAGATCTGCGTTTTCAGTGGGCGAGGCTGTGATAACATCTCCATTGCCGAGGACAACCTCAATCTCACAAACCAGCTCATTAAGGGAGTCAAACTTCCACGAGGTACTCTCACCAGAGGAGCCAGCAAAAGAGCCACCGACAGTGATGCCGGGAAACTCCATGACGATAGGAGGAATCAGACCACGAGAGATGGTAGCCTGAACAAGAGTGTCCATGCTGACATTGGGCTCGACAGTAGCAGTCATGTTCTCGGTGTTGATCTCAAGAATGCGGTTTAGGCTGCTGATGTCAACATAGTTACCGCTGTGAGGGGGGCGGGTGCTGTTGGAGGAACCATGGAAGATGCGATACTTGGCGCCCTGCACGTAGTATTTGGCGACAGCGGCGGAAATCTTGCGGACGGTCGCGTCATGATCGGTGTTGTTACCCATGGCGACAAGATATTATAGACAGAAAGGAAGACAAGACTGAGGGGCTGAATTGATGGTGGGATGTTGGAGGGAAGAATCAACACATGGGGGAGAACCAAAGACATATGGTTAAATAGGGCGTAACAGACATCAAAGTAAAGATCATGGCTGTATTCTTGAGCTGGATTTTGATGTGCTTTCCTATCATGTCAACGTCTGTATGGGCATAGTGGTTGCCAGTTTCGGGTTAGACTCTACGAGTATCTACTGAATTCTGCCTCGGAAACCCCAGATACGAACGCGTTATTGCGCGAATCTACTGAATTCTGCCTCGGAACCCCCAGATACGAACGCGTTATTGCGCGATTACCTAGGTTCGGTGTCGTGTTTCTCTCGTGTTTTCAAAAACCAACAACATATAATATATGGCTTACTAGAGTTGCGGAAGTTACGGCTCCAAAGATTCGCTGGATTACTTTTAAGGCGGCGAGGCCGTGATAGTGGAGAGCTAGAGTTGCACAAGAGAAGGTGCATGTGACAGTTATGAGCAGGGTTAACATTGAACAAGGGTTAACGCATTTTCCAAATCGGTGACCCACTTAAGTTATTGGCGCTGTCAGAGTCTGGAATCTGCAGTTTTCCAAGGATCCCGCCACCTGCAGTTAAAGTGGATGCAACGGCAGCGGCGATTTGACTTTAATTGATTAATTAATTGCTTGAGATCTGTCAGCGCTAAATGAATTTACGCGATTCAGGCAGCGAACTGAAGACTGAGGATATGCTAATTGAGGTGTAAAGCTAACAAAAAGCACCGAGAGTTGTCATTGTAGACTTCAAACTCTAATGCATAATTGAAACAAGTAAACCGATAAAATACGCACATGAATTACGTGCTGCACCGCCAAGTCTTGTTGTGTAGGTTGGATCTCTGAAAAAGCCTCCCAGCCGGTTGAGCGACTTACTAAGTATGTACTGCGTATGTGCTTGTTTTTCTTTGTTCACCACTGATGGATGTACTGTAGGCAAAACAAACAAATTATCGGAGAACGGAAACATAAATATGTACTACATAAAATTACGTATGTGTATACAATGATGGCATAAAGGAAAGCAGAGCCCCCTAAACTCAACTTCGACGATCCGTGGTAGATATATAAGAACAAGATATGTCAAAAAGCATGATAAATGTGTAATAATGCACAGATACTTGCAGACATTTTTCCAGCGCTTGATTCTGATGGCCAACACGGCATGATGCCATGAGATTTTGGTATCGCGTAGTGTGTAATACTTCATCATATGGCTGAACAAGCTTGGCCTACCAAAATTTCACTATTCTGTTATCAGCGCCGATGCTGACCTATTTACTATGCACAGTATTACCGTCATCGGGTATGGCTTACATTTGCATTTGCACTATTTTGCGGAGTTGTTGCTCTGTAGTATTGAAGGGGGACTCCTTGGTCTCGGAAAAACAAACCACGCCTTTCCTCCCTCCAGCCTAAGCCTGCACTCCGATTGACCCAATACAACAAGAAGCAGCCATGAAAATTACCTGCCCATGGAACGGTTGTAATTTAATGGGATTTTTACGTGTTTTATTTCATATTGTCTTGATTACATTTTACATTACAATATGATAAGGCTTTGTTTATACGCAGTATGTATGTACGCAGTACTGAAGTTGCTAGAATCCTACCGAACTTCCATGCGCCATGAAATGGGGTCATTGTATCTCCTCTGTTTTGTTTCTCTTTTACTTTGGTTGTTAAACTTCCAAGTCAGTATACATAAGTATGTACATACATACATACATACATACATACATACATACATACATACATATGTCCTATACCAGTATTATGTGTATAACTGAACTATATAGACATGTATGTACGTAGTACATACGTTATCGCCAACAGCAGTGGAAAGCCGGCAGTTGCCCAGTCAAAGTCCCAGAAGCTGCCTTTAGCTTTCCGTATTCAGAAACCTAAAGTTAGTAACCTAGCAAATACAGAAAGAGGTGTGTTGGTCAGTTTTCAGAGAGACGATTTCTAGTCTTGTGCTCTTCCCACGTTACTTCTTCCAACCTTCAAGCCGTTATTTTTTTTTTTCTTTTCCTTTCCCTATTTTCTTCCGTTTAATTTCCAAACCCTCAAATCACAAGTCACTCTGACCTGCGACTCATTATCTCTTTTCATTGTTTATCCATCGCCACCGCCGTCTTCCCAAGTTTCAATCGTGCTTTCCGCTGTTTTTCTATGGTGTCCGTTCCTATAATTCACCCATTGCAAATTTTCCTCACGACGAACTTCTGCCGCTGAAGCCCAAACCTTGGTTAGTCTAGCAGCATCCCAAGAAAATCAAGACGACCCGGACCGCATAATCCAGCCAAATCTTATCTAGAGTTGACTGCTCTGTATTCGCTGTTCACAGGCAACAAAACGACAAAAACCCACGAAGCGATTACGAGGACGTACACAAGCCGACACGGGCCTCATCCTATCTTCTTATCCTACCTTGTCTGTCGTTGACATCATAGTTCAATTTCTTTTTTAGTCATTGCATGGTTCGTGCGAGCAGCGAAGCGACAAGCAGCGTCTTAATCCATTAATGGATTGATTGATTCGTTCACTGACTGACTGATTGCATCGCCGCGTATCGTATTATCGTACACCATAATTTGGTTCCTTTTCTTTCCTCTTGCCGTTTAAAAGCTTTATTCTCTTGCATTTTTTCCCTTAGCATTTTGTTCGGAATTTCTATCTTTGTGTCGCTGTACTTATTTTTCGCTCGTTTATACTTGCGGGACTCTTTCGTCCCAGTTCGCTTCTTTTGACTGCAGGAAAAATGACGTCGCAAACCACCCAAGATTCGCTCACAGACCCTGTGTTTCCCCTTCGTGCCAAACCTCGAGTTGAATTGGATATTCAGCATGGATCTAGAGAGAAAGACCGTGGGCATGATCGCGAACGCAGCCTCGATATTCACGACCATGATATGAGCTTAGATATCGATTATGATCGTGAAAAATCGTCATCCCGCGAATTCGCAACACTCATCAACGGCGCATCACCGTTGCTAAGCACTTCGTCCAATCCTGTTTCCGGTCCTCCCAGCCCGCCTCCTGCCCAGTCACGACCTGTTGAGTTTATTCCACCAACCCGCCCCAGCAGTACGCCGTTTCCCGAGATTGCCGTACGAGATTTTGGCCAGTCTGACACACTCCAACTGGTTCCTACTGGACCGTCAAGCGTCTGCTCCAACTCCAGCGGCACGCATCCCAATCAACAAGCTAATGGAGTTGTCGGGCCGGGATTCCACCGCTTACCCTCGGAACTCCATGAAATGATTCTTGACCACGTCTTTGGATTTTCCCTACCGAAACTCAGCACAACCAGCTATAGTTCTCCAGACGCTGTGCCACCGTTGAGCTCAACAACACGGCGCTTTACTCGCCGAGACCTTTCCGACCTTGCCCTAGTCTGCCCAAAGTGGCGTGCCCATGTGCAGAGACGCATTTATCGCCACATTAAACTTAAGGGAACATACCAGGATATTTTCGAGACACAGTCCTGGTTCGTGAACCATCCATATCTCTCACAATATGTGCGGCATGTGGAGGTTTGGTTTCCGGTGTTCCAGTCTTCAGCGCCATATGTTCAGAGCGTTCCCATTTTACGGCCTCCACACTACATCAATCTGTTCCCTGCCGTCCACAGAGTTCCGTTTGTTTCTCCATCCGACAACTGCAGCTTCAAAAATGTGTTTTCTCTGCTCCACCACCATTTCCACAATCTCAAGATTTTGACGCTTGAGGGGGGTGATAGGCGCAAGGCCCCCAAAGTGGCTAATGGCATGACATTTAATCCGCCATCGGACATAATCTATGAAATCCCGTCAGTTCATACATTGATAACAAAGGGACAGTGGAATCTCGTGCGGTCAACAGAAGATTTCCAACTTATCATGTCGCATCTGCCTAATCTGCGGGAATGGCATGCTTCGTACCACAAGCAAAAGTCCAAGACGTACATCAGCATGAGCCACAACATTATTCCCTACCTGCCGCGTGGTCTCCGGGCTCTGGACATTAAGATGGAGGCGGACTACCATCGTGAAATTGTGACTCCGCAGTTCTACCAAAAGGCGCTCAAACACTGCCACCTGTGTCCTCAATTGGGATACGCGGTGTGGTCGGTGAGCCACCTTTCGTACACTGGAAGAATATGCGACAAGTTTTTTGAGGTGCTGGAGAGTATGGGATCTTCACCGGAAGCTGGCAGGCTCAAGTCGATTGACATTACTATCAAAAATATCTGCCGGCACTATGAAAACAGTCCTGATGGTCTCAGCACGGCGAGCGGGATTCAAGATCCACTGTTCATCCAGCACTTTGAGTCTCTGGTGATTTCGGCTGTGCGGAGCTTGAAAAGCTTGAAGAACATCACGTATATGCGCATTAGATACGTGGATCTAGGTAGGTTTCTGTGCATTTTTCCAGCCTTGAATATTTGCTTACTCTTTGACAGATTCAGTCTTTCCGCCACTGAACCCATACTTTATCCTCAAGGACCGAAGCTGCTATGGCGTGTGGAGCCCGGCGATTGCGGCGTATCTAAAAATGGCGTGTCCAGAGGCAACGTTCCCCGAATCGCAACTCGAAATTCCGGCCGTCTTGACGACGGACGAGGGCGGGATCGAGTTGAACCCCAAGTTTAGACGACTCAAGGTCAAGTCTTTTAAGATGGCAAACTATGCCATCATGCATCACGCCATGGGTCACATTTAAGCTGTGGATTCTATTGTATTGTGATGCTTGTTTAAACACACCACTCATTTCCTCCTCGAGGGGTTGCTTTTCCTTCGCTGTCATCTCTTGTTTTTGGTCAGCGGCCATGCTATTATTCTCTATTTTGCGGCATAGTTTCTGTTTTGTTATTGGTTTATTTGTTTCTTTTCATCTGGTTTTTCAAGGTTGATTGTTTACCAAACAGTCAGATTATTTTGGCGCAGGATTACAAATTGGCTTGTTGGGGTTTTGTCTTATTGCTTAACTATGTATGTACTTTTTCTTGGATTTGGGCAGAATGACAAATCACTTGTCGCCCACACGTCTTCTTGTGGTTTTGGGATATCAAAAGAACACCGGCGTTTTTTTTTCTTAGGTTCAATAATATGACAGCATTCGGCTGTCTCCAAGTTTACTCTAGTTCTTCTTTTCGTCTACAATAGTCGGCGGTTCAGCTGTTGCGCCATCGATGATCATGATGCCCAAGATCCAGCAGTTGATGAGGAAGAAGGCAACACTGGCTGTCCAAAGACCCGGTACAAATGTACTTTCGCCCATGAATTCCAACTGGAAGCCTTGCTGCAGCCAGGCCGCCTGACCTACGACCCAGAGTACCAGCGCAGTCACTCCAAGACGTGGACGGGCGATGAGGGATGATGTAGGGAGACACACAGGGAGGAAGATCATGTACCATAAAAAGTACTTTACGAGGGTGTTAGTGATGGACGGAGAGGTAAAAAGGACAGAGATAGACGGACCTGGCTAGTGCACACTTTGTTGAAGGTTACAAAGGCAAATGTCTGGGCCATCATGGATGTGGCTAGGTCCCTTTTGGCAACGACCAAAGGAATCAGGATACCAGATAGCAGAAGCTGCGGGAGAAAGGCAAGAGACTCAATTTTGAATGAGGACGAGCCAGGAAAGGCAGAGCTGAGGTACAACAGGACATTGTACACGCTAAAGTTGTGGCGGTGATCGAGGCGCGTCACATGATGCAGGTAGGTGTGCAGAACGAACGGGTAGCCGTAGCTTCTGGTTGTAAGTAAGATATTCTTGGAAAGCGAGTAAGTGAGAGGGAGGGACTTACAGTGAGTACATGGCTAGGTTCAACCCCATGAAGGTGCCAAAGCTGAGGACAGCTAACTTGACGCGGTCGATAGTGACAAATGCCAGGATCTTCTGCGCTAGGGTGTGCGCAGCAGCTGCACCCGACTTTCTGCCCATATTGTCCGCATCCATCCACCAGACAATCGCTGGTGCATAGATGAAGGGATAGATCTTGAAGTGCACCGCGAACCCAAGAACCAGCGCTGCCACCGCAACCTTACGGCGCAGCACAGCCCATAGCAGCCCAGCCGTCAACACGCCCAGCAGACCCTCTGAGCTGCCGCGCGTGCTGATGGTTGCCACCATGGGATTCAGCAGCCAGATAGACGCATAGGCGAGGGCGCGCGGGCCGCGAACGTTGCGCAGATGGAGCACCTGCACGAGGAACCAGCCCGCGAGCAGGTCGGCGGCGGCAAAGAGGAGCTTGCCGAAGGAGAAGAAGGCGGGCGAGGCGGTGGGCAGCAGGAGCCAGGCGAGCAGCGGGGTGTAGCGGTAGGTCTCGCGGGCATAGGGGGAGCGTGATGACGGGTGAGCGGTGAAACGTGAGGCGTCAGTGAACACAAGATAGTCAATGTCGGTGTATTTGACGGGCGAATGGGCGTCTTGCCATAGACCATAGAGGAGGAGAACGGCGCGGAGGAGGGTGACCGATAAAAAGAGGGGGAGAGGGCGGAGGAGAGGAGTAAGAAGAGACATTGCGATTTTGAGTAAGTTGATATTGAAAGAGTGGGTGAGGTGAGGAATGAGACGGTGTTGAGAGTGCGTATATGTGGCACAATACAAAAGGGGATAGATTTTAGAAGCTCATTGGAACGACACACTTTGCCTCTTTTTTGGCCTTTGCTAATTGCAAATAAAGATTTCGATGTTGTTTGATCCGCAAAGACAGAATTTGAAAATGAGAGCAAAGGGAAAATAAAAAAAAAGAAGAAAGCTCATCAACATGTACTTGTATGTACATAGTAAGTAGCAAAATGAAGCTATGGCATATGAAATATACAGGGGTTGAAAGCTCTGGCTTCTTTGCATAAATATATTTGTGCAGCTGCCTGCATAACGCCGCTTATGTCAGCTATGCACTTCCAGGTAGTTAGGGTTCCCACAATGTCACACAGAAACTGTGGGTCAACTTACCAATAAAACTTGGGAGAGCTCGCAAAGCAAACGGGGCCTCTCTGCCAAAGCCACATACAACAAGAAACCAACGAGAAGCTTGAAATGGCTGGAACTAAACGTGACTCTGATGGCAAAGATGTTACCTCTTTTCGGTTCAGCGGCATGTTTGAAAAGTTCCGCGATGAATTGGACGAACACTATGACCGCAAGGAGCGCATTGTGAAAGCTAGCCGGGACGTGACCGCCGCCAGCAAGAAGATGTATTCTCTTTCCTTTTCGTGAATATTCCTAAAGACGAGCGCTAATGTCTGGACTAGTATATTTTCACTCCAGCGCGTGCGCGCCCTGAACAAGCCCCTCCCGCCGCCCATCCAAAAGGAAGTTGACGCGCGCCTGGCCGCCATCAAGGCCAGCCTGGAACCCATTGCCGGCGATCTCGCGGGGCTCAACGCGTACCGGTATCACAGCCAGATGCGGTGCCTGGAGGAGCTGGTGGAGGCGCTGTCGTTTATGCACTATATCCGCACGCAGACGCTGATTTCGCCGGCGCAGGCGCAGGAGGCGGTGCCCGTGGCTCAGGTGCAGATTAGCGCGCACGATTACTTGTACGGCGTGTTTGACTTGTTTGGCGAGATGATGCGGTTTGCCACGGTGGCTGCAGGCCGTGTGGGGTCGTTAGCGGCTGGAGACGGGCGCGGGGAGAGGAGCATGCTGCAGGATATCCAGGAGATGAGTGCACAGTTTGAGATTCTGCCGGAGATGCCTGGGAAGTCGTATAGACTCAAGATGGAGGAGATGCGCAATTCGGTTAAGAAGGTCGAGGTTCTTGGATATGGCCTGGCAATTCGGCGGTCGGAAAGACCGGCGGGGTGGGTGCCGGATTTAGACGTGGGAGGAGGGCCAGAGGAGGAATAGAGAAAATGACAAGGGTTAGGGTTCTATGAGTACCCAGGGATCCCATACCATAGAAGCTGGGCACCACTTGATTTTCAAGGCAGACGTATTATGAGAATTGCAACTGTGTCTATTGGATTAGGTATCCGGATTTTACGATATATAACTCTTTCTGATGATTGCTTTTCTTAATACAGAGGATTGAACACAACAAAGACAATGTGTAAGTTGACCTGCCTTATCTGACTTTGACCGGCGCTAACTTTCCAAGTCAACGTATTCAATCTCACCATTTTCAACCGCACTCAACCGACTCGGGGCTTTCTTATTGGTGAGGGCGCCTCAGGAAAGACGTCTTTGCTATACAATCTTCTAGACGGCAAGACGGAAATCACCACGATCCCAACTATCGGCTTCAATGTGGAGGACTGCCGTGTTGAGGGGACGCGTAGGAAGTTTACTATCTGGGACTTGGGCGGTACAACCTCTCTTGGTAAATTTTGAGAAGATAGATGCTGACTGGTGAAATAGGCGGGTGTGGAAAGTTGTCTCTGTTGTTCAAGCAGTACTACCAGCCCAACGACTTTATCGTCTTCATGCACGATATATCCCAGGATGATGAGTTCTCCGACATGTTACTCGCCACATTTCCCCAGATTGCACAGGACTTTCAGGACAAAGGTGGCAAGTACATCTGGGTTGTCTTCAACAAGCAAGACCTCCTGACAGATCCTTCCACACGCACCGAACGCCTCGTCGCGTGGACTGAGAAATTTACTAGCGCGGCCCAGCGGTTCCCAGAGATGCACATATGCGTCGCCGATGTTCTGGGGTTCAGTGCCCGACACGGTATTCATACGCATGCGCTTCTCAGTCAAATATATGGCGTGCTGCGTGACGATCCGGAATGGGGGCACAGGAAACCTCGTGAGACAGTATCCAACAAGATGGTGGAGCCAAGTGTGGAAGAGTTGCAGCGGCAGGCAGAGGATGGGGCGAGAGCCGCAGAGAGGACGAACATGGATGTGTTTTGGAAGGAGGTTGAAGAAGGGACAGTGCAGTGGGATCATGCGGCGCATTTAAGAGTGGGCTTTGCGCTGGTAGTGCGCGCGGGAGTGGAGGGGAAAATGGAAGATGTGACGCAGACGTTTATTGAAAAGTTGGGTGTGTTGAAAGCTGCACAGCCAGATGTATTCCGGAACACGGCGCATGTGTAAGTTGTATGGCCTTGATTGCAGAGATGAGAAATGTCACGTCACTAACTTGTATAGAACGATGACGTGGTTCTGGATTAGACAGATTCATGATATTCTGACTGCTTATGCCAGAGCGCATGGCTTGCCCCTGGCGCAGGAAAATTTTGGTATATTCTTACGGGATAATCCAGAGCTCATGAATCGCAGTCTCTGGCGTAGATTCTATTCACCAGAAACCATGTTCAGTCCAACAGCCAAACAGGCAATTCTACAACCCGACCTCCAGCCGCTGCCATCTGTCCAGCTGACAGCAACTACGAATACCGAGGCTGCCCTCATTCTCCCTCGGTATGCCTTTGCGGTAGCCAAAAAGGCACTGCTATCGCCACACGACTGCGCCGATATATTACGACTCGGGGTTTCTGCCTGGCGCACACACACGCTGCAGCAGCGTGCTAACGATTCGTCATACCCAGTCTTTTCAGTGACACAGACGAGTTTCTGGATACACCTTTTCACGACGGCGTTGCGGGAGCTGGATGCTGGCACATGCACGGTGCTGCGTCCAGCGGTTGCGTACAACGGAGCGCTGCAGGATATGCCGTTTGCGCGGTTCCAGGGGGTATTTGGGGTCACAGGAGATGAGTGGCGGGAGTTTTACACGGTGGCAGCGTGGACAGATGAAGTGGGGAGAGAGATGGAAAAGGTGCCAAAGAGAGCCAAAAGTTGGGAGAATCTGGAGAGGAAGAGGCCGCAGGGGCTGATTATACGCGAGTTTGGGAGTATGAGCTCTGGAGTCGTGGTGTATGAGGCGACGGAGGCGGAAGTGGGATTCTATGCAGCAGTTGTGGTATGGGAGGCAGCGAGGACAGCAGCGGGGGGAGAGGACAAAGAGCGTGTGTGCATGCAGAACGAAAAGCCAAAGACCAAAGGAGAGCTACTGTCATTCATCTTTGACAGAATCGGGACCACAAGCACAAAGAACCTGGCACATGCGGTCCTAGAAACATTTGGCAGCCTAGTGACTGGGATGACACAGGCGCATTTCTGGGTCGAGCAAGTTGCTGCAGCCCGCTCGGAGAAAGCATCATGGCTGTCGTTTACCGACTACATCTACAGTCATGCAAAGTTGGCATGGGATGATTTGCCATGGTTGTTTTACTCCCCACAACGCTGGAAGAGCAAGGAGGGAGAGGGTGCGAAGTTGGAGTACGACCGGCGGGGAGTTTGAGGGAATGTCCACGGCCTTTACATAGTACATATATGTATACGTATGTACATTATATACATATGTATTTATACTTGTGATACAAGTCCAAGTGTCAAACGGCAGGTGCTAAAACTGTCTGAGCTGAAAAAAGCTTCTTCTGGGGTTCTGGAAAAATCCTTTGATGGAAGGCGGAAGGATAGAGTTTTGTAAATTGGCCGCAGGGCAGCGGCTGGAGTTTAAGCGGGGATCTTCTTTTCTTCTCTCGGCGTTTCGGTATCGAACAAATGGAAAGAACTACAAAGGTTGCATGAAGAGAAGTGGGCTTGTCTGGTTTATTAGGTAAAAAGGAAGCAAGAGCGATCCTACACTACATGTACAATATACGGCATCTATCGATGTGACAGTTTAGGGTTAAAATGTGGAAGACTTAAGTACAATTTTTTTTTCAAATACTGCAACACAATTTCTTCTTCCTCTTTTTTCTCTCTCCTTCTCCTGATTTCCAACCTCATTCTCAGTCTCTCCCGCGAGGTCTCGTCAAACAGACTCGAGAATTCTCTTCGCCCTCATTTTTCTTTTCTTGCTATTTGTTTTATTACCTTCATCCTCGATTGTACCTGCTGACTAGCAAAAAGGGACGCAACAAGAGAAAAACAGAGAAGCTTCCCCTCCCTCCCTTGGTCTGGACAGAATCTCTTTCCAAAGAAGAGAACAATACACCAAAGAACCCCCCAGGCAAAATCCAGATAATGAAGAGAAGCGCGCTTTTGAGAAACATTGATCGGACTGGCTGTGAATTCGACGAGTTCACGTGAAGTTGTCTTGACCTTCAAGATAGCTTTTTTCAAAATTTAATTCCTCTCTCTCAACTTCAATACAGAAAGACATAAGAAAAAAAAATTAAAAAAAAAATCACGGGTTCTCGCTCGACACAGCCAGTTCCTTCCTCTCTTTTCTCCCCTTCATTAACAAAACTAGAAAAAAATGGCTTCCCACGATCCGTATTTGATGTCGTCCCATCACGGCCCGGCTTCAGTGGCTCTAGCCACCCAACCTCCCGGCTGTCTGGTCACCTCGGCTCCAACCCCTACCGCTCCGATTAGCGCTTCGACCACCATCTCACCCACTCGCCATTCCGCCGATCACGGCACCTACACTCCACCCACCACCGGCACCTACACTCCTCCCACCACCGGCACCTACACTCCTCCCACCACCAGCACCTACACCCACTCAACCTTCTCGCACCAACATTCGCCTACCACCAGTCTACTGTACCCTTTTGCCCACTCGGTCGATATTCCCTCGCTTCTGCAGCCCACTTCTGCCTCTCCCGCAAGCCCCCGCGTGTCTCCGCCGTACACAGTGTCCACTGCTTCTCCGTCCTATGCAATTTCCAACCCTGCGCTCGGCCTTGAGGTCGACATGTCCATGACTATGCCTCTCGAGATGGCCACCGTTCCTGCTCAGCCCACGCTGCAGCGTGCCTCGCGCCCTTGCGATACTTGTCGTGTGCGCAAGACGCGCTGTGTGCGTCAGGACAATGCTGTGCAGTGTATTCTGTGCGCCTTTCATGGAAAGCAGTGTACGTATCTGCGTGGGCCGCCGCCGCGTGGCTCGGGAAATTCCCAAGCAAGACACAAGGAGAAGGAACGTGTGCGCTCTGGGCGCAAGCAGCAGGCCAAGTCGCCGTCGTCTGCTGAGAAATCTGCAGAAAGAGTTGCGTCTATTGCAACTGTTCCGTCTGTGTCTGCTACACTTGCCCCGTCATCTGTATCTACTAGCACAACCACCACCGCACCGTCGTCTGTGTCTACTAGTGCAACTGCCCAGCGATCTGCTTCTGTTCCAAAGTCTCCCGTAACTAGACCCTCGCCTACCCGCCACGCTGTTGAAAGGACTGTAATCCCCAGCCTGGAGAACGATCACCGGGATTCAATGCAGCCGACCACAGCCATATCGTCTCCCAAAGGCGAAGAAGGCGGCCGCGGTCCGTCCAGACACGCATCCTCGTCGCCGCTGAGTCCCAGCCCCGAACTGCTTCCGCTGCTGAGCGGCACTCTGGGTCTGAGCCTGGCTACGCATCCCGAGTACATTGGCCCCACGAGCCACCGTGAGCCGGCTCTGCTGGATCTGCAGCGCTACGACGTCAGTCCACCAGCCACAGTGGGAGCAGTGGGAACAGCTGCTCCAATTGCGCGACGCATTGACGAGAGGACCATGTTCTTGATTTACCCCGATGAAGCGACGGCTTCGGAGCAGCAGCGCATTGCCGACTGCGATGCGGTCGAGGCGTGTGTGCGGCCTCTGGGAAAATCCTTGGTAGACCTGTTCTTCCGCATTGTGCACCCGAGTTATCCGGTGCTGCACAAGGAGGTTTTTGTTTCCAAGCATGCAAACTCCCACCGCTGCTTTGCTCCGCCATTGCTGGCCGCTGTTTATCTGATTGCGCTGGACTACCAGCTGTACGATCCCAACATGGCTTCAGGCAGCATGCAACTGGAAAACCCTTCTGGCCCAGCAGAACTACAAGCTCTGGCGGAGCGCACACTGGCTGACGACCTGAAACGGCCCAAGATTAGCACCCTGCAAGCTGGGCTGCTGCTTCTGCAGCGCCACCGGGCCAATGGCGCAGCGTCTGACTGGATGTTTACTGCTCAAATGGTGGCGCTGGCCCAGGGTTTGGGGCTGCACGTGGACTGCTCGGCATGGGAGATTCCCGAGTGGGAAAAGGGACTGCGGCGTCGTCTTGGTTGGGCTCTGTACGTGCAGGACCGCTGGGGCGTGTTTTCGCATGGCCGGCTGCGGCTGCTTAGCGATGAGGACTGGGACCTGCAGCCGTGCACGGCTGCCGACTTTCCCGAGGCACGGATGGACGAAGAGCCGCACGTCGACGGCAATATTGAAGTCGACGTTGGCCGCGAGCTGTTTATCAAGCAGGCAGAGCTGGCGGGTATCCTCAACGATGTCATGGCGCTCTTTTACACATCGGCAGCGACAAAGCCGGGTGGCTCGCTGGACCGCATGGGCGTAGTGAGCGCAGTGGAAATGGCGCGGCCTGTCATGGTGCGGCTGCGCGAATGGCGCATGTCGTTGCCGGCCAAGCTGCAGTTAGAGTGCATCCAGCCGCGGCGGCTGTCGGCCAATGGGTCGCTGCATCTGGCGTGCGCGGCGACGGAGGCGGCGCTGCACCGGGCGCTGGTGCGGCTGATGACACCCGGGGCGCCGGCAGACCTGGTGGCAGCGGTGCGCAATGCAGCGACTAACCGCGTGGTTGGAGCTATTGGGCTGCTCAAGGCGCTGAGACCGGAGCACATGGGAGCGTTTTGGCATGGGGCGTCAGCCCATCAGGTTGCCATGATTGGAAGCCTTGCGGGACTGCTATGGGTGACGAGTGTGAGCAGAGAGGAGATGCAGTGGCGGGAGAATATGATGACGGAGCTGCGTTGGGTGCTTAGGGTTAGAGGGCAGGCGAGTGGGTTTATGCGTGAGGCGTTGCGGCTGTTGGAGAATGATCTAGGGCGGGTTGGAGTGAATGCGACGCAGGGATTGTTGGGGGCTTGAGGCCAAGATGAATGAGTCGCCGGAAATTCAGGTTAGCAATGTTGGTTGTATAGTGAGTACATGTGCAATGGGAGGTTAGTACTATGTAGTACATAGTGAGAAATGAAAATTCAAGGCGAGATTTTGATGCACGTTAACTAAGGGTTCTTTAAGGGTTTGAGCGCACGCAAACGGCAGTTCTTGTTAGTTCTCATATCTCCACTTATAGTATGTACTTTCCTTGAATAACCAGGTCACTTCCCAACTTCTTATCGCACAAATTTACAACTTAACCCTATGAAAATCTCGACTGTTCTTGTTGCCAATCGCGGCGAAATTGCTGTGCGTATTATCAAGACTCTGCGGCGTCTTACTATCAAGTCGATTGCGATTTATTCGCCTGAAGATGCTTTTGCGTTGCATGTTGCCGTAGCTGATTTGGCGGTTCCTTTGGTGTCTTCTTCTGATACTTCTGATGCATCGACTACCACTACTACTACCACTACCACTACCACTACCACACTCTCTCAAACCTACCTTAATGCCTCCCTTATAATCCATCTTGCCCTCCTCCACAAAGCACAAGCCATTATTCCCGGCTATGGCTTCCTCTCCGAATCACCTTGTTTTGCACAATCCGTCCATGATGCTGGTCTGATCTGGCTCGGCCCTTCTGCCGCACAAATCCGCCAACTAGGCACAAAGCACCACGCTCGTCTTCTCGTCTCCCAACTTTCCCTCCCCATTCTCCCCGGCTCCCCCGAGCTTTCCTGTCTCGTCGACGCCCACCGCCATGTCGCGCGCATAGGAGGCTTCCCCGTTATGCTGAAATACGCCACTGGCGGCGGCGGCACTGGCATCGTCCCTTGTGCCAGCCCCGCCGACCTCTCTGCCACCTTTGCCGCCACTCTGCACTCCTCTGCCCGCGGACTTCCCGACGCCGGCCCGGTATTTCTTGAGAAAACACTGCTGCGTGCCCGCCACATCGAAGTGCAGATCCTAGGCGACGGCACCGGTGCCGTCCTCGTCCTCGGCGACCGCGACTGCTCGCTGCAGCGCCGCCGCCAGAAACTTATCGAAGAAGCCCCCGCCACCCTCTCCTCCACCCTGCGTGCTCACATCCACTCTGCCGCGCGCCGCATTGCCTCCGCCGTACACTATACCAGCGTCGGCACCGTCGAGTTCCTCGTCGACGCCGACACCAACGCTGCGTACTTCCTCGAAGTCAATCCACGTCTCCAGGTCGAACACACCGTCACCGAAGCCGTCACCCACATTGACCTGGTCCAGTGCATGTTACACGCCGCCACAGGCTCGCTTGATCTTGCCGCCCTGCGCACGCATCTGCCCGGCACCGGCGTTGCTGTGGAGGCGCGCGTGTGCGCCGAGAGCATCGGCGCCGCTTTCCGCCCGGCCGCGGGGCGCGTGTGCGATGTGCGTATTCCGGAGCGCGCGGCTGTGCGCGTAGACATGGGCGTGCAGCGCGGCAGCGTGGTGGCGCCGGCGTACGATGGGCTCCTCCTAAAGGTCACAGCGCATGCGGCGACACGCACAGCGGCACTTGACGAGCTCATAGCGGCGCTGCGCGAGACGCGCGTTGTCGGTGTTCCGACAAACATCGACTTTCTAGTGCACGTGCTGTCGTCGTCAGATGTGCGCGCTGGCGGCTGTCTGACGCGGCACTTGGAGAGCATGCAGTATGTGCCGGCGGCAGCAGAGGTGGTACGTGGGGGAGGAGAGGTGCTAGTGCAGGACGTGCCCGGGCGCGAGGGCCTCTGGGAGTTTGGCGTGCCGCCGTCCGGGCCGATGGACGACTTAGCTTTTCGCCAGGCAAATAGACTCGTGGGCAATGACGAGCGGGATGCCGGATTGGAGTGTACGGCGCAGGGGCCGGCGCTCATGTTTCACGTGGCGGCTGTGGTGGCAGTTACAGGCGGATGTGTGAGAGTGTGGGTGAGAGGAAGTGAGGAGAGGGAGGAAGAGATGTATAGGCCCTTTAGGGTTGGCGCAGGGCAAACCCTAGACATTGGTGCAGTAACTACTGGAAGTCGGGTGTACATTGCGATTAGAGGGGGTGTTGATGTGCCTCGAGTGATGGGGAGTAGGGCTACGTTTCTGCTTGGAGGTTTGGGAGGGTTTCATGGGCGTGCTTTGCGTGTGTATGATCTTGTTCCGATTCGCCGGATTGATCTGAGTATTCCTTCCAAGATAGATCCCGGCCCTCCTGCATCTTACCCAAACCGCTCTCTATCCCCAACACGTCTAAACTCTCCAATCCCCCCTCCCGGCACACTATGGACCATTGCCGTGCTTCCCGGTCCCCACTGTTTCTTCCACCCCGCCCACTCCTTTCCGCATCCCTTTTCCTTTTCTGCCTACACCGCCCTCTTCACGACCTGGATCGTATCCCACAATATCAGTCGTCTCGGCATCCGTCTGCATGGCCCTCTGCCGCAGTGGACAGCAGCTTCGGGTGGAGAAGCCGGCCTGCACCCGTCCAATGTGCACGACTGCGCGTATCCCATTGGCGGCGTGAGCTTTACCGGCGACGAGGCCGTGGTTCTGACACGCGACGGCCCAAGTCTAGGCGGCTTCGTAGTGTGGTGCGTGGTGGCGACGGCGGAGATGTGGAAGCTGGGGCAACTGCGGGCGGGAGATAGCGTGCGCTTTGTGCCGGTGAGCATTGCCGAAGCGCACGCCAGAATGAATGTGCTCCAAAGCACCATACAAGGTGGAAAACACCCCGAGAGCCTGCTGGAGGTGCACACAGACTACGTCTTACGAAATGACAGACACCCCGATCTCGGCATTTTACAGTCTGCCCACGGTCCGATCCTGGTGCGTGCGTGCGGTGATCGCGCTGTTCTACTAGATTTTTCCGCCTCATCGACCTTTCACATGCACACTGCCCTGCACATCCAGAGCTTCATCGCCGGCCACCGGCATACTCCGCTCGCCGGCGCCGCATACATGACCCCGGGCGTGCAGACACTACAAATTACGCTTGACCCCGGCGTGCATCCGACTGCCTTCTTTACTACGCTGCAGGCCTTTACCTATGCGCTTCTTAGTCGCGTGCCCTCGCGTCGCATTAAGCTGCCGCTGCTATTTGACGACGCACAGTGTCGGGCCGCTGTTCAAAACTACGCCACGACGATCCGCGACACGGCACCGTGGGTCCCATCGAATGTGTCGTTTGTCGAGCGCGTCAATGGTCTCCCCGGCGGCGCGCTGCAGCGCATCATGCACGACGCGGAATTCCTGGTGCTCGGCCTCGGCGATGTCTTTATGGGAAGCCCGTGCGCCGTTCCACTGGACCCACGCCATCGCCTGTTTGGCAGCAAGTACAGCCCCGCGCGCATTGCCACGCCGCGCAACGCCGTGGGTCTCGGTGGCCAGTACCTGTGCATCTACGCGGCAGACTCGCCTGGTGGGTACCAGCTGGTCGGACGCACGTGCGACATCTGGGACGCGACGCGCGTGGCGTACCAGTGGGACGACCTCGATGGATCCGCCGACGGCACGTACCCGGCCATCACGGCGGCGCGCCAGATGGCCCGGCCGCCATGGCTGTTCCGTCCGTTTGACCGCATATCCTTTTACCCGGCGACGCGCGAGAGCGAGCTGAGCACCGCCGGCATTTTCGTCGAAGACGGTGTTTTTGACGGCGCCGCACACGCTGCGTTTCTCGCCGCGCACGCCGAGGCCATTAACCACGACCGTCGCGCGCGGCAGGCCGCGGCGCATGACGCGGCGGTTTTGGCGGACGTGGTGCGGCCGTTTGCGCGGGCGGACAAAGTAATACACAGAAAAGATGCTGTCGGTGCTGAGGCGGCGACGGACCAGCGACTACAGAGCCGCGGGACGGCGGTGCGGGCGCCAGCGGCGGGGTGTTGTCTAGAAGTCTTTGTGCAGGAGACGGAGCAAGTACAGGCGGGCGGGGTTGTGGCAGTGATGGAGGTGATGAAGATGCGAATAGAAGCGGTAGCAGAAAAGGCGGGTACTGTGGTGGGAGTATATGTCAAGGCAGGACAGATTCTAGGGGGAGGAGAGGTGATGGTGGTGATTGATTAGTAAGTTCTTGTATTTTTATATGTACAGATTGGAGTAATTGCTCAGTTTTTTCCGCGGCTCAATTTAAGATTTCTCAAGGAAACAACAAGCGCTTTTTTTTTTTTTTTTTAAGAA